>JAXQQM020086944.1:0-307129 GCA_034641835.2 Pinus albicaulis | reverse complement strand
TATTTGATTATAGCAAAAGGTGGCTAAGAATTTTTGAGTCTCCAAGGAACAAATTTTTATTACTAAAAATTGTTGGCTCTTGAAGAATCTTGAAGGCCTCATGCCTCTGTCTAAAATCTTCATTGCTGTTCCCATTTTATGCTCAGAAATTCTGCTGATTTCATGAGAAGAAACTGCTGTAAAACCATCTTTTTTCCTCTCCCCCTCTTCCAAACTTACCTTCATTTTCTCCCCTTTTCTCCATGAATTCCTCTATTTTTTCATGATTTCCCTTCTTCCATTCATGAAAATCATCTTTACAAGGTTAAAAACTCACTTTTTAACCTTACCGAACCCATCAAATTCCATTGAAAAACTCTGAAAAATTCATAAACAACAAGTTTTATTTACTATGGACCTAAGCCCCTAGGGCTAAGTCCTAAACCACTTCCCCCCACATGCCCATGCGTTAAAACCAAGCGCTAAAACCTTTCGGCCCTAATCGCATCGCAAAAATCCAAAGAACGCAAGTCTTTGCCATATTCGAAAGTTCCGATGTGATTAGCTTTACATCATATAAAACCCGATGTGATTAAAACATCTGTATAAATATCCCATGTGCCCGCCTCGACGCTTAAAAAATTGTAAATATTTCATTCCCGATCGTTCTTTTTTCCTTGTAAAGTCTTAAAAACCCACTTTTCCAAAGTTTTAACTTAAAAACCCAAGTCACGTGTTGAAATATTTTAATGGGTAGATTGAAAGACCGATCGCGCAATCGCAATCGGTGAAAACACAATGGGTTGATTGAAAAGGCCGCATCAAAATTTCTGATGCGATCAGGCCTTATACATATAAACTTCCCCCGCCTTTTCATTTCATATGACTTTCCCCGGGATCAAGTGTTAAAGGTCCCGGGCGCCAATCGCATCGCAAATATTACAATGGGTAGATTGAAAGACCAGTCTCTGAACTCCGATTGCGATTGGCCCTTGTTTCATATATGCCCCGGGCATATTACGGTTCATACAACCCAAAGGCCCCGCAGTCGGGCACCTATTTGCTTTATATATATTTTCTGCTCCCCAAGGCATAAAACCTTTGTTTTATTCCAAAATGTTTGAGTTTTCATATTATAAAGGTTTTTCTCTGCCTATCTGTTCTAAACAAATCTCAGCCGTTGATCGAAAGCAGATCAAGCAGCTAGCGCTCCATCGCATCGGAGCTTTCCATTGCATCGTGTCCATTTGTTACTCTCTCCGATCAGCCATTCCCCGATTCATTTTCCGTCGTTGATCTGATCCTCAGATCAACGGTCCGCGCTAACTCGCATCGCAAATCTCCATCGCATGCGTTCATTTGTTTTGCCGATTGGCCATCCCCCGATTTATTCTCCACCATCGATCTAATATGTAGATCGATGGCCTACGCTTCATCGCATCGCATGAATCAATCTCTCCATTTGCTCCCTACCCCCGATTGCGATCCCCCGATTGCGATCTACCGATTGAATCGGGACCGTCCACGTGTCCGAATCGGATGGTCCAAAATCACTCTCCTTTATTCTTCTCCCGCTCTCCTTTTTTCCTTTCTGTGCAGATCTCCACCGTTGGATGCTCTCATCCAACGGCCACGCTCTTTCCCGCCTTCTGAAGCAGTTAAACCTAAAACGCAGGATTTATTAATTATTTTTTGTCTTTTACAGGTTTTTTAATGGTTTTCCATTATATTATGAAGAAAAGCCGAGGGCCGGAAAGATGTTTCATGCGCCCTCGATTTATTAAAGAGAAGCCATCCACGAGTCGAAATCAACGTTTTATCAATGCTTCATGGGAATTGATGCCTTTAAAGGACCTGCGCGGCCCTGCACATCGACAAGACACTGTTTTACTAAGAAACACAGTTAAAGAGTATCAGTTTTGAAGACATAGCACAACAGAATGAAGATTGAAGAAAAATTTTGGAATTACGGCTAAGAATGCTTATTAAAATCCTAATTCCCATAATTAAAACACAATTAAAAGAAATCATAAGTGTTTAAACAGACAAGCATCCCTCCACCACCAAATTTGAGGTGAATTGATTCCTCATCTACCATAAGCGCCACCTGTTGGCTCAAAGCATTCAAACAGAGGCTGAACTTATTGCAGAATCAGATATTTTGCCTCAACGCAGCCAGGGAGTTACTTCTGCAAGAACTTAAATGCTTAAAATATCTGCAGAGTTACTCCAAACATGACATAGAGCCTTAAAGTCAATAAAAGCTCCCATCGAGTTTAATTCATAAATGTAAAATAGTTAATGTAGACAGAATGTTTTGTAAACTTCTCCATCGAAGCCCCTCAAAGGCCGAGAAGTCTTGAATCTGTATTAATTTTCCATAAGATCTTTTTTCAAATCTCACCTCCTCATCCTTCTATAAATACCTCTGTAGAAGATGAGAAACTGTTGGTTGTAGAAATTTGAAATACATCTGAGCCTAAAATTTTTGACTATAAATAGTGTTCACTAGCCCCTGGATCTCTGTTTGTGTTAGTTTTGTTAGGCTGGATAGTGAAGATGATTATTGAACTGAAACATTGGATCTGAGTACTGTAACTGGTTTTACATCAATAAGGAAGTTGTTTCTTGGGATCCTGGTCTATATCACTGGTGAAGTGCCCCTTCTTTGTTATTTTTTTCCTTTATGTATGTCATATTGTTCAATATTCTCTGATAAAGAACAACATTTATAGAGTTAGGACCTACTGTACACCAGTAACCTTCTCTGACTGAAAATCTTTATCTCAATGTTTTCCTCCAGATTGTTTATTTCAGAATGATTCAATACAGTTTAAGCAGTTAGGAATGTTGGAGTTCCCTCGTCCTACTGTTTTCTTTAAACATTGTTCTTGAAAGTTATTTTCCTTATTTGCTTATTAAAGTTAGACTAGAAAGTGATGGTTTGCCCTGTTTCTAGCTTCTATTCTCCAAAGGCAGATTTTGAAAGTTTCCCTTGGTGTTAACTGAAAGCAGACTAGGTTTAAAAGTACTTTATCTGATCTTAAGTTTATACTCTGTCTTCTCTTATATGTTTTCATACTTTCTGAAGGTAGTTATGTGGATTACTGGATTGTTTGTCAATTAAGTTGCTTTAATACAAACTTGCCCAAGAAGTCAATGGTTAGCCCTGCACTTGGTTGGTTTTAAACATTTACTTAAAAGGTTTTTCTTGTTTGGACTGACTATAAATCCCTTGTGAAATTATTATCAGTTTCCACCCCTCCAACACTTTATTGTTCCCATTCCATCATTTAAATCTCAATAATCTTGTGGTGTAGATGACTTGCCCCTTGGATCACTCTTGATGTTGTTGCTGAATTAAAGCCCTGTTATGACCCCATAGCCCAATGGACTAAAAAACTAGCGTTATATCTATCTTTTTAGCCTAGTTGTTCTATTCACTTGCAACTTCTCACCTTTGAAACTCTTTGCACTTAGGACTTTCCACCTCAAATAGTATTCATGCTCAACCATCCAAAAAACAAACAAAACCCTTGGTCTTCATAACTAGCCTAATATTATTACCCCAAATTTAAAAGACAAATCCATCTTTGTACATATTGGAGAGATCCCTCTCCGGATTCAGGAAGGCTAGATCCCAGAATCCAAAAGTTGGTTGAAACGATGTTGTTTCTGCAGTTTTAGTCTCACCAGTGTGCTAAAATTACAGATTCCTAACAGACTGATTGTAACCTCTCTGTTCCTTAAAGAGTACTGCCTTTGCTGAGCTGACAGAGCATTCATATACCCTCTCTGGTAGTCATCAGACTCTTCTTACAATACTGTGTCATTGGCCAAAATGAAATTTTGGTCTTTTTGAATATCTGGGGTCGCCACTGTGTATTCTTCGTTTTCTGTGAGGAAAATTGGCACACCATCAGCTGTGAAAAAGTGATTAGCCTCAATCACAGGGTCATCGTCATCTGAATCTGTCCCTTGCACGTAGTTCTACTGCAATGGAGTTTTAAACTGCTGCTGTGGTGGCGCAACTTGGTCCTGCATTCTTTGCTCTCTCTGTTTAATTTTGAATTGTGGCTGCTGTCCTCTGAAATTCGGATTTCTTATTTGAGGCTCCAGTCTGTCTGCAATGGTTAACATATCGACCATTTTTTCTACTGTTCTGATCAGAGTGTCCATTTTACTGTCTGAAGTAGAGGCCTCCTCTTTTATTGTGACTCTTTTCTCAGCTCTGGCTTGTGCTCTTTTAGCCAGCAGATTAGCTTCAACGTTTACCGCTATCTTCTGCGTGTCTTCAAGTGAAGACGGGTCTCTTTCACGCAGCTGATATGCCATGTCGGCATCAAAACCATTGGGAAATTTCAACAATGCTAGTCCCATAGGAGGCTTCAAGTTAGCTTGAATAGCATTATATACAGCATTGAATCTTAAACAATAATCCTGCACGGTTTCACCCACATTTCTTTTAATGTTCTCATACTTAGACAAAATTTTAAGTGGGTTCTTTTTTACCTCCCACCGGTCCAGGAACTGAGTGTGCAACTCCTGCAAAGTGCGAATTGAGCCTGGCGGTAAGGCTCTAAACCACTTTCTGACCTCACCTCCGAAGCTTTGGACAAACAACCTGGTTGTTACATTCTCTGCTTCTACCTCATGTAAATCAAAAAAGTCATTCATTTTATCAACGTGCTGTTGGGCCGTGATGCTCTGAGTGGCATCAAAAATAGGAATTTTACTTTGATAGTCAGCTGGCATATCGTTGAGGACTTGGGGTAAGACCAGGGGTGCATACCTGGTAGCCATAACTCTGGGTGGATTTACAACAGGATTTGTAGGATTTGAGGGAGGTTTTGATGGAGGAGATGATGATTGGGAATTGACTGATGGGAATGCTGATGAATTAGGAGGGGGAAATGTTGTTTGTGATGATTCTGAAGGCTCAGGAATATTAGTTATAGTGATGTACTGAGGAGAATTCAGAATTTAAGCGTCAATGGAGGAATTCGCTCTTTGGACTTCAATATCTACAAGGAACTCAGGATCTAAAACTGTATCATCAATGTCATTTTCAGACTTGTTCCTAAATAAAGAAAGCTCAAAATTCTCATCAAAGGAAATATCTTCTACAAAAAACCACTCACTAGGCCAATTATAGGATCTGGTGATGGTTTTGGGGCTGAATGATCCTTCTTGTCTTCTGAAAATTCTTGGGATAAGATTTGGATTTTCGAACACAAGGGGAGGATTTGGATCTGGATTAGCCCTGGTGTATCTTCTTGAAGCCAGTGTGGTCGAATTTCTATTTCACAGAATTTTATTTCTAGCCTAGAAAACTCTGAACATCATCGTTCAAAAGTCTATAATTATCTGATGTACTGGGGAAATTAGCAAGTCAGAGGTTACGTTTATAAAACTAGACTGGAGATTGACTGAAGCAGCGTTTATCTACTTATGCACTTGAAAAGCAATGTGCAGTTTGAAGGCTACCTGGCATAACTTCAGACTCCGTTTGTAGTTTATAAAATTAATAACACTAACAAACAAACAATCTTGAGCTTCCCCAGTATGGTCGCCAGAGATGTTAGCACTTGAATTGGACCCCAGGCTGAAAAAGGGAAAAACAGGGTAACAAATAAACCACGCTCAGCCTTGTAGCTAGCCCTACAAGGACAAGAGAGGGCTCTCTCCGTGAAAGAATATTCAATGGAATACAATAAATGGACTGATATTAGGCTAGATAAAATGATGGGAAAAAGCTTTAATAAAATGAGTGAATTAATTTCAGGGATGTGTGGGATATAAAGGGGACAGTTAAAAATGGGGATTAAATTAGGACACAGGGTATTTCATGGGGCAAGATAGGCAGGATATTTAGCAATTAAAGTTTAATAAGGATGGGATGGAAAGACTGGTGAGGAGCTGAAAAGGGCACAATAAATGGATCCTTTTCAAACAGAAGAAAAACACAGAGTATGAATGTTTTCCCAAGGCAGGGCATGAAAATGGATCCTACCTTTCTATCTTGAAAGCATTCAAAAGGAAATGTTTATGGATGAGAGATGGAACATAACAATTTACATATGAAACAAAGGAAAGAAACAAGTGCTAAATCTCATACCGCATGGATCCCACAAATCAGAGCTGCATCTTTTATTAATCCCTGTCAAACTGTACAATGGAGTGCCAAATGTTTTTCCACACTATTCCCCTACTCCTTCAATTACAGAACTATGATTTACCATTACAATAATCAGGCTGGAATGTGGGAACATAAATCCACGTAAAGAGGGAGTTGTTTTAACAACATTAACAACTGAAATCATGAAGATAGGGAAAGGGCCAACCATCTGTCCTAAAGATAGAACACGTTACATTATTCCACTTGAAATTTGTTGATAACCAATGAGGAGGCGAAACCTGTAGTGTAGATCCCTTTGAATTGTCACTGAGGAAAAAATAGGCGATCCGATCCTATTTCTTTGCTGCTGTAGATATCTTTGTTTAATGTAAGCTCTTTCGACCAACTTACTGTCGCTTTGCTTTCCATTATTTCTTTTAAATAAAATTGACCCTTTAATAAACTTCCGTTGAAATAAAACCAATTGAATTTATGTATTCGTGAAGGGAAGAAATAGTGAATAGGAAGGAAGGGAGAGGAGGTGGGATCCACATTATAATCACAATCGGAATCGGATGGAAGGGGAGGTGAAACGTATGGTAATATGTTATGTGGCGGTGCCTTTGCAATGGGCGATTGAAACCAAAACTTCCGATGCGATTTGGGGACATGGCCTTTTTAATGGACAAATTTTAACTTTTACAAAGAAGAAGGGATTTCGTAATGAATGGCGGAGGATTTAAATGGTGGGACCGAGGATTATACATCACAATCGCATCGGAGATGGGGAGCGGGTTAAAGCACTAAATATAAAATATGTGATGCGATCGGAAGATCGGAGGAGGGGCTGCGATCGGGGGAATGATTTAACATCGCCGATTGGAACTATCCGATTGGATGTGTGCCGTCGGATCGGATGATAAGATCGACGGCGGGTGTGTAATCGGGAGCATGGCATCGGGGAAGTGCGATCAAAAGAGTCGATTGAGTCTGAGCCATTCGATTGTATGGATAGATCGACGGTGGGGACATTAATCGGAGGTTGGGCCATCGGGAGTGGAACAATGATAAAAGCCAATGGGAATGCTCCGATCGGTGGGGGTAAATCAACGGTCGGATGTGCATCGAAAGGGGGGCAATACAATCGCATCGGAACTTTTGGATAAGGGTGATCGGGGCGCACAAATAAACATAGCGATTTGCGATGGAAGAGCGAGGTTTATTATAATAGGACTTCGAACTGTATATTATAATGTTTTCGAACATGGAGGGGAAGTGGTTTGGGAATGGCGAGGGGTATTTATAACATGGAAACTTTAATTTTATTGTAAAGTTTCACGGTGTGGAGGGGAAGTGGTTTATAAAATAAATCGCATATGTAGTTTAATAATTTCATAATGCGATTTATGATCGGAGGGAGGAAAAGAGATAAATTAAACTTTAATAATGTAAAGTTTTAAGGGAAAAAATGGGAAAAAAGGGGAAGGGTTAGGATATAGAGGATTTTACTTCACTTAAGAATAAATTTCAATCTAGAAGTTAGTTTTGAGAGTGTAGTATACCGTTGGAAAGCTCTTTTCGGGCTCCTTCTGATGGATCTACTTGGAGGATGATTTGGCACTGGAAATGCTGTGGAAAACTTCTCTGAAGGCAGGGACATCACTTTGTGGAGATAACAGCTTCTGAATTTGTGACTTATTACACATGATGATATAGAATTACATAATGAATAATAATAAAGGCAAAATATCACGTTTTCACCTCAAAACATGGTTTTGAGGTGAAACTTACATCTAGCCGAATAAAATGTCCCTTTTATCTTCCAGGTGCAGTGACTTTGAATTTATTGACTTCCTCATGACCTTGCTGATATTATTGACATTTGACTCATTAATTTGACCATGGTGAGACCCTAGAAACTAGTGAGACCCATCCTATGACCTACTGACATGATTTTGAGAATGAAAGTGACTAATGACTAAAGACCATAGAAAGGAAAATCAGCAAGTACCTTATGAGGGAAAACTGATAAAAAATTACTACCATCAATGTCTCCATGACCTAGCGGAATGGTCAAATTTATTCGATATGAGACATCTAATATGCAAATGCAAAAGAGAAGTTTTTATCACTAATGGCAGTATGACTAGACTGACACTAACACTTTCAAATGCCCAAAAAGAGAGGTTTCTGCAACTAAATGGATTGGATGAGTTCAGGATGCAAGCACTTCTTCACACGAAGGTAGTTCAGCTGCAAAGGAAGGTCTAGCATGACAAGAACATCAAAGAAAAGACCTTCCAAGAAGGAGATTGGGCGTTGTTGTATGATTCAAGGTTTAAATATTTCAAAGGCAAGTTGATGACAAGATGGTTGGGACCTTACATAGTGGAAAAATGTTTGCATAATGGCGCGGTTCAAATCAGAACCATAGATGATGAATGAATCCCCTTGCCTATCAATGGTCACAAACTTAAAATTTACAAGAAGCCTTTGTCAAGGGCAGAGTTCATAAATTCAATAAGAAGAGAAGTGTATGTGATGGGAAAATTCATATTTTAGCAAACCTCCTGAAGAAAAAAAATAATAATAAAGATCCATGGGTGAAAACCTCTCTGAGGCACCCAAGGCGAGCTTGTGGTGTGGGTTGAAAACCTCCATGGAGGCAGCTCACTTGCTCAAAAAAAAAAAAAAGAGAGAAAAAAAGAAGAAAAGGGAATAAAGATCCATGAGTGAAAACCTCTCTTTGGCGCCCAAGGCAAGTTTATGGGTTGAAAACCTCCATGGAGGCAACCCACTTTCATTAAAAATAAAAATAAAAAAATTACATCTTCATCTTCGTGTTTTCTGTATTTGTTATTTTTCAGGTTATTAATGGTTTCTGGAAGCACAGGGAAGCATTCATCTTCTCTCCCCTTCTATTTTACCATCCATCCCATAATTCACTCCATTCATTTCCATAACTCCTTCCATCACCTCCATACACCATATTCCTCCATTCCTGAGCACAGTGTAGCAAAAGAAAGCAAGCCACAAACTACTACAAACATCAGGAAGTTCCTTAAAAAAAAAGGGTTGTTCACGGACTGCAAATAAAAACAAGGAGGAGATGATAAAGCAGAACCCAGGAAATACAGGAGTGTCACCCATGGCATCTGGAGCACCCCCACGCAACATCTACAATGGGAAGAAACAAAAAGAAATATCAGTAGCTCAGTCATAGAGTTTCTCATTCGGCAAGTTGCTCACTCAGAAAATAGGAAAATAAGGAAGAACACATCATATAAGAGGCTTGTCTCTAAATTCGAGCTCCTACAAACGCCTTGACAACAACAGGTAAACTCAAGTATAGCTTCTTACCCCTTGCTATGCATCCATAATAGCCAAAAATAATTAAATTTGAAAACTTAGAGTTTGAGGGGCAGAAAGGTGGCCAGTTAGCTTGGCCACCATCGTGAAGTATGACTAGGGAGAACTGCAAAGTTACGCCACCTCGGCATGCAAAATAAAAAAATTAAATCAAGTGGAGTAGAGGATAACGAGGAGAGGAAACACACAGTCCATCATGAATTAACAAAGAGAAGGAAACAACGGTCTCTAACGAAAACTGAAGCTGACTCAGGCCGAGTTACATAAGCGCTCCAAAATTAGTTGCGCAATCTAATAAAAAGAGATCCTGTCTCATCCAAACCAGTGAATTGAGAATTTTTGAGGGAAAGAGACTGAAGGAAGCCAACAACATAGCAGTACCGAGAGTGGGCTGCATATTTGAACAATGTGCAGCAGTAGAACAACATCACCAGCGGTCGAGCCAGCATCCGAAGTATACCGCGCATCAGACACACTAGCAAGGGACCAAGGGAAGCTTTTATAGCAACCCAAACAAGTTAGAATTCTACTCCTAACCTTACAGAAGAAGAACCAGAAGAAGGAGAGGAAGAGACAAAGGGCCAAGGAAAAACGGAAGATATGGAAATATAAAGCATAGAGGTATCAGAAAATGAGCAAGAAGTAGACTCACAACACAACACCATATCCTCTCTCAAGACAAATAGGTAGTTGCCACCTTAGCTCCTTAGAACACAAAGAGAAAAAGGTAGACCTATATGTATTTCAGAGATGACAAGAGTTAGAGGATAAGTCAGAGAGAGCCATAAAATCCTCCCACAAGCGCAATTATCATTGAAGAATCACCAAGGGAGGAGGAAAGAATTGGAGAATTTATTTTGAAGCAGTAGTTGCATAAGGCATAGGAAAATAATGTAGCACTGAAGGAGAAATTGCAGCAAAATGGGCATCATGTAGCCAGCATGGAAAACTTATACATAAAAGCCCTTTAGCAAAGATTCTCGTCTGACTCATATGTCGTGTACCTCAAGGATCAATGGCTCCTATTTAAAATCAAAACTCTAGCCTCCCATGGATCCCTACCTTTCCAAGATTGTAGGAAATTCATGGATTTCTACAAGCAAGTTAACATGGCTAATCACGAAAAGATGGCAGAGTTTTATGTGCATAACCTTGTGTTGAAAAATCTAGATACTTGGGACCCCAATCCTAAATGGGGGATATGCAGTTGATGGCTTTAGTACCTTGGATGATGAATGAGTACACTAGAGAAAAAGAGATATGGAGGGTCATGGGAAGAAGAAATAGAGAACCCTTACATATCAAACCAGAATTGTTCAACCCAAGAGAAGTCATCCCTAATCATTGCAAGATTGAAAGGGGCCTTGCACTAGTTGAAAGCTACCTTTAGACTCAAACACAGGTAATGGGCCACTTTGATGATGTTTCTATGAAGATAGAAGATGAGTGCATGATGGGAAGCCAGAGGAGATGGAATAGCTTCAAGAACAAACAATACCATACTCCAGAAAGACTGAGGGGTGCATTGGAAAGGGCACCATTATACAAGTGGCCATGCAGGCCAAAAAGATCCAATGGTTGGGACTAAAGTTCATCCCTCCTTTGCTGTTGGGGCTGAATGACGAAAAGGACACAAATGCACAAGATAGAGAATGGGATAATGCAGAAAAGAGTAATGGTTTTTATCCCCTTGGGGAAACTCCCACACTTCTTCCTCAGGAAATCAGGAGGGCTGTCAAAGCCTTGAAGGAAATGTAGGAGGAGGATTAGTTTCTCAGAGGATGAACAACCATTCAGTAAGGGGGTGATGATGAGATCCATCATCAGACATATTTGGAGGGGTTAATGGTCACCTTTTTTCCTTCTTATATCTCTTTTTCTTGCATTTTTATTATTATTTGGTTTTATGATGCTAGTATAGGTGGTGATTAAGGCTAACATACTCTGAGTGCCTAACATGAGGCTGAGTGCAGAAAAGCATGAATTATTAAGAATTTCTGTAAGGATTTTATCATAAAGACTTAGAGGAGACAGCAAGGAGACGTTATAGGAGGATTTTCCATCCTCCTTAACTCTCAAAGGCAACCAAAGGATCCCAAAGATTCTCTCTAGCAATTCGAATTCCAAAGGAAGCCAAAGGATCCCAAATATTTTCTCCAGCAATACGAATTCCAGAGGCAGCCAAGCAACTCAATATTTGTTTACTTGGAGTCAAGTGGACTCAATCACTATTTTCTAGGGATTTGTTGGTAGTTTCCCTATAGAATAAATAGAGTAGAGGTAGAGCTAGGAAGGGGTCGATTCTAGTCAGAACTTTTTTGCAACCTATTGAGTTATTTATTTATTTTACTCATTGATCAAACTTTCAGAAATGTATGAGGCTATTCTTTTATGAAACAAGCAGACTGATTTCAATTTACTGATTTAAATTTCAAAGAGATAGGCTCGTGGGTTAGGGCCCAATCCATGTGCCTTAGCCTCTCTTTTGTATTTGTTCCCTACTTTTTGTCATTCAATTAGTTCTGCTTTCGATAGTTTCATTGTTGTTTAGTTTTTGCTTTCAGTGTCATTGTTGTAGTTCTTCATTTTCTTACGATTAGTAATAGAGTAGAGGAAAAATCCAAAATATTGTGGATCAAGACCCCCTTCTCATCTTTGTCAATAGAGCTCGAGGAGGGCGAACCTTCCGACAGACCCAAAAACTGATTTCTGTTCATTGTTTCTAAGATTAAAAATAGAACAACATTACCATTTTTCAGTCTTCCTCTGCATTGTATTTTTATGCATTTGTCTGTTTTGTTGCACATAAGTTAGCAGGTTGATCGTAGGAATTATTTCTAAAACCCCAAAGCAACTCCAACACCTCCCTGCTTCATTTCCCATCTCACTTCCATCTCTGTTGTTATGCTTCTATTCCCTTCTATTTCACTTATTGCAGTTGCCGCACCCTTTTATTCACAAAAACACTTCAAAACGACTAATTCTACCTTCTATTCGTTCGTTTTCATGTTTTACGGCTATCGCAGCCATTTTAACGAAAAAAACACTTCAAAACCTTATAGGTTGACCTCCGCCCTTTTCTTCTCAAACTTCCTGCTACCGTACTACGCCTCTTCGCAAATCAAATTTTGCATATTTTTCCTTTTCCCTTCAAGATCTACTGCCCCTTTTTGTCGATTGCGATATTGATATCACACTCCGCACTTTCCTCCTCGAAATTCCCGCTATCGCACTTCGCACTCTCCTCCTGACTGCACTATCACTTCTCTGCCAACCTTGCGATATCACAAATTGCAAATCGCATTGTCTATTTGTTTCCGTTAATACTTCCACCTCTGAACCCCGATTGCGATATTACTGTAGCACTCTAGAACGTCATCGATCGCAAATAAAATTTCAAAACTTTTCTTTTTTTTCCTTTAAGACTTACTGCTCCCAACTGCCGATTGCGACATCATTGTACCATTCTGCCACGTCATCCCTATCACAATCGCATTTCGCAGTTTTCATCCCCATCGTAAATCGCAATTTTTATTTGGTTCCTTTAACACTTACCGCTCCCGATGCCGATTGCGATATTCTTTGTATTCTACTGCCGGTCCCACCGCAACGTCACCCAACGCATTTTGCACTTTGAAAATTTTCCTGGACAACACTTTCGCTACCCCTCAAACTTTGCGTTATTGCGAACTGCGATATCGCATTTCACACTTCACAACTTTTAGCACATTGCAAATCACATTTTTTACCCCGTCGCACTTCGTACTTCACAGTTTTTACCTCATCGCATTTATCATTTCGCTCCCACTCCTGAACAACACTTCTGCTATCCCTCAAACTTTGCGATATTATGATTACTATATCGCATATTGCACCTCTATCCTCCATCACAACTCCACTATCGCACTTTTCAAATTATTCCACTCCAAAGCATCTTTTACGCCATAATAAAGCTTTAATAAGGTTTAAACCCGCTCTTTCCACTTCTAAGCATGGTTTCATGTGTTTATCCCTCCATTAGCACCTTTAGCCCTTTCTTCTCCAAGCTGCAAATTAACACTTTTTTAGCTAGAATTAAGTCATGGATAACTTAGCTGCATGGATAAAAGGATGGTAGATAGAGCATAAGATAAGTAGGGTGTGTTTAGCTGAATGGCCAAGTTAAGTATGGTTTAAATTAGTTTCCTTTTTGCCATTTCTTTTCAGCATTTTAATTTAGTTTCCTTCTGTCATTTCCTTCCAGCAATTTACTTTCTAGTTCTTATCATAGTTTAATAAATAACACCCTTTCGTAAAGAAGAAGAGGATGACATGAGAAAAATGCATTTGCTGTGTATATAACACTGTCACCTCCAAGTTTGTACAAACCCTGGGTTGATAAAGTAAAGTAGGGCAGCCCCTGGGAGTTCCAACACTCTTGGTGCAATACCAGGGCTCACCACAAGGGTTGGATATTCTTCATGCAGGAGAAAGATCAGATGTTCTCAAAGTTTTTCAAGTTCAAAGGACTTGTCGAGAAAGATACGAGGAAGAAGGTGAAGGCTCTCAGGAATGACGATGGTGGAGAATATGTCTCTAATGAATTCAATAAATTTTTTGCTTCAAAATGAATTCAATGGGAGTTGATAGCACCTCATAACCCACAACAGAATGGGGTTATAGAAAGGAAGAACATAACTATTGTGGGATTAACACGAGTGATTTTTCATAAACAAGACCTATTGTTGCATATGTGGGTTGAAGCATGAAACACAACAGTGTTTGTGTAGAACATAAGTCCTCATTGGATTCTTGGGATGAGTACACCAGAGGAAGCCTTTTCAAGCAATAAACTAGATGTGGCACATTTTAAAATTTTTCGGTGATCATTTTATTGTGATGTAACCAAAGATGCAAGGAAGAAGATACATACAACAATTGAGTTTGAAATATTTGTGGGGTACACCGATACACCTCACAACTATCAGGTGTAATTTCCATCACATATGATGATAGTAGTTAGAAGAGATGTGAAATTCGATGAAGAGAACGACATGAAAATTTCCCTTGAGAGGGCACTTCAGTTGCATGTAGTTGAGGAGCTCTTAGCTCCAAAATAAGAACCTCAATATGTGGAGCAGCCACAAGAATATGAACAAAGAGTGGAATCACCCATTAATGTGGAGACACCTGGAGATGGAAGGAAGCGCACCAGAGAGGTTGACAGGTTGGTGCTTGATGCTATAAAGAATGTGGGAGCACCCACATCACAACGTAGAAAGAGAAGGTCCTTAGAGAATTACACTGGCTACATGGATTTTATGAGCAAGAGTGTAGAGGTTGAGCCATCCTCATTCGAGGAAGCAGTGCAATGACTAGTTTGGGTTGATGCCATGGTTGAGGAGTATGACTCCATTATCAGAAAAAGTGCATTGGAAGTTGTCCCAAGACTGGAGGGGAAGTCAGCTGTAGGATCCAAGTGGATCTACAAGGAGAAGTATGAAGCACATGGGAGTGTGGAGATACACAAGGCAATATTTGTGTCCAAAGGGTTCTATCAGGTGCAGGGGATTGATTACGAGGAGACATTTGCATTAGTCACAAGGTACTCATCAATCTTATCCATCCTTGCACTTTCAACAGAGATGGGATGGAAGAAACATTATATGGATGTAAATACAACCTTCCTCAATGGAGTGATTGAGGAAGATGTGTACATTGAGAAACCAAAAGGTTTTGAGACCTTCGAAAGAGAGTCGCATGTGTGCAGACTCAAGAGAGTGTTATATGGACTGAAACAAGCACCTCATGCTTGGCACACCAGGATCAGTAGCTACCTCACCAGGTTGGGATTTACCAAAATTTAAGAAGATGAAAACCTTTACCATATTGTGGTAGAAGGTAAACTTTTAATCATTGTGCTCTATATCGATGATTTGATACCAACAGGTGATGAGAAGCTCATTAAGTCTTGTAAAGAGGATCTTGCAAGAGAATTTGAGATGAAGGATATAGAGCTCTTAAATTATTTCCTTGGAATGGAAATTTTGAAAATATATGGGGAGTTATTTTTATCTTAGGGCAAGTATGCCAACACGATTTTGAATAAGTTCCACATGGAGGGAAAAAATCCCTTGGAGACTCCTCTAGTAGGGAAGTGGAGGAAGGAGGATGCTAATTCAGGTGAAGTAGTAGATGCTACCATCTACATTAATCTTGTGGATTCACTCATGTATTTTGTGAACACATGACCAGACATATGCTATGCGGTTAACCAACTTAATAAAGTTAAGGTTAAGACTACCAAGCTCTTTTGGAAGGAGGGAAAGCATGTGTTGAGATACCTCATAAGAACCACATAGTTTGGGCTATGGTACAGGCATACAGAGGGAGTGAAGCTTCAAGGCTTCATAGATGCATATTAGGCAAGGATTCCATATAACAGGAATAACACATCAGGGGGCATCTTCAACATTGGGTTAGTAGCAGTTTCTTGGGACAAAAAAAGAAGAGATTAGTTGCACTCAATTCAACAGAGGCAGAGTACATGGATGCTAATCAAGCATCTTGTGAGGCCATTTGGATGAGGAAGATACTTGTTGGTTTGTTTGGTCAACAGATGGAACCAACGATGATTTATTTTGATAACCAAAGTTGCATCAAACTCTTGGTTAATCCAATTTTTCATGACAGGTCCAACATATCTATATTTGGTCACCATATCAGATATTGTGTACAGAGGAGGATTATTTCATTATAGGACGTTTCTATAGAGGAGTAGGATGCATCTATCTTGATGAAGGCACTATCAAGAGGAAAATTCGAGTTCCACAGAGGCAGGATCAGGGTAGTAGAGAATCCATTCTTGTTGAGAGGGAGTGTTGAAATTGGTAACAAGAAGAGGCTTCTAATTTAATTTTCCCTTAATTAAATTAGAAGGAAATTTTAATTCCACATCACATAAAATATTGTACGAGTTAATTGAGTTAGGAAGACTTATTTAGCTCAGTCAATTCAAGTTGAGGGTCAAATTGGAGGCATGTAGAGTTCTCTCTAAGTTTTAGGGGGTTTACTTGTAGTTAATTTTGAGTTGTAATTGTTTAACTTAATTATTTGAGTTGAAATTAGTTTAACTAGTTCTAACTGATGGAGGAGCTATTTAAAGGTCCATTTAATTAAATATGATTTAATTCACATGAAGTGATCAATCAGATAACTAAATATTCACTATAAATAGTTATTGCATGTCAGTTCTGAGGAAGACCCAGTTGGGATTGAGTTAAATGGAAGCATACTATCAGTTGTATAATTGGAAAATTGTACATGTCATGCATGAGGTTAGAAAAGGGCCTTAGATGTATTGCGCAATCGATTATTGGGAATTTCCTAATTAATAGGGGCTCAATTTCCCTAGGGATTGTGCAAGCAAGGATGAGCATCCAGAGGCAAGAATTTGGTTAAGTATTGGACCAAAATTGCTTGGATTAGAGTGAGACAATCATAGATAGTGCAGATAGATCTCAACCCTAAGAGAAGCATTGTATTGTTTCATATTCTTGACTTAATGCAATATCTTGATAGTAGGGTTTTTAGTTGAGGATTTACCAAGATAAATATTTGTGTTGTGTGATTGGAATTCTTTCTCTTTCTTGTTCATGTGATTGTGTGATCGTAATTGGTTTCCATGAGTTGTAGAATAGATTCAAGTATTTTATTTTATCATATTACAAGATCAGTTGAATCTATGTGGATTTTCTACATTTTCTCCTCAATTCAATTTAACATCATAAAAACGATCTACAAAAATTTTAAAATTTGGATTTACATCAAAAAACAATGTATAATTTAATATTATTTTTATATGCAAAGGAAAATGGAATATACATTGCAATATCTTGATGGTGGAGAAGCTAGCTTCTCTTAGAGGAAAAATTACAAGATGGAGAAAGGTGACACCAAATTCAAGTTTCATATGAAAAATGACCTAGAAAACATAGCACAAAGGGTGCAAGAGTAAATAAATCGCTCATTACATCATCAAATTATGTTGTGCTCATATCTTGGTGATAAGTTTTTACTTAGTGTTCATGTAACTAAAGATCAAGAAGCAAATACTAAGTAGAGAAATAATACTTTGAGGTGAAATTTGAACCCTTTAAAAACTCTTAATGTCACTGCCCATGCATTAAGCATTATAATTTCATGCTCTTTTTCCACAATCCACCTATGTGTATCTGATCATTATCATTTGTGCTCAATGAACCACCTGTGTGTATTTTATTATTTCCAACTGCACTTCACAACTGACTCATAGAGGCAATTTATTAACTATTATACTTAATTCACTACACAACATGCACTTCATTACAAAGGGGATTAATCTCCACCAACAATATTATGAACAAAGATTGATATCCATGCCACCATCCATCATTTTCACCATCAATGACCTTAGATTGAGCATCAGTGTTCCTCCCACTTTACCTACAATCTTGATCATTGTCATTTTCTCCTTATGTCACAAGTATTTAGTTTTAGGTGATGGATAAGGGTAAAGAACACCTCTGACATGCTTTAAGTTTGATAAGGTGAAAACAAAATGATTAAGGTAGCAATAAATTTTGTGGATAGAGGTGAAGTACCTTTATTCAAAGCAAAGACTAGATTGTGAAAAAACACAATACTTGGAAATCAAGACAATTATGAGAGGGAGGTTTGTTATAATGGAGGAGGAAGATAATAAGTAATTTTCTTAGCATATAACTCAACCTTTAATAGTAGACCCAAAATGCAATGCTTACAAAGTCCACCTTAGAATCCAAGTCATTTTCTCTTTGCTAGAAACCTCAATTATCTCTTCTAGCTTACCATTAACTCTTTTGGAGCAAATGAAAGTTTGAATTCACAAAGATATGGCTCAAAACTAATTATATAAGTAGAGTGGTTAGGAATTTTATTTTCATTTCTTATTAATCTCATCCTATTGTTTTTTCAGTATTGCATTGACTGACAAAAAACAATATGAAAACCCCTAATTAGTCTTTAAGGAGGCCTATATTTCCTAATTTTTGTCTTATACACTAAAAGCATATCTTCTTGCTTAGAATTTCCTATAAACCATTCAAAATATACATAATAGAATAGCAAGCAAGTTCAAAAGTAAAACCTTGGAATAAAAAAAATTTCTAGACCACCATGGTTCCCAAGGTTTTCAATGTCTATTGAATTGCATTTCAAGAGACATATGAGAGAAAATTTACAAATGTTTGTATGTATAACAACATTAAAAAAGGAGGAAAATGGAATTCTCTTAGAGATATTCTCAAATTTTAATACTTTGAACAAGTATTGTACTTGACCATTGTAACAAACTTCTTAAAGCCCTAGGAGCACCAAAATTTTAAAAAATATATTATCCCACCAAAGAACTATTAAGCGGAAAGAATGTGATGGAGCCTCTAATCAACCACTTCCAAAAGGTTTACAACAAGTAAAATCTTCCCTTGTTGAGCATGCTCAAACTTCTAACCAATAGATTATTCCTCATTGTTGTTAATTACACTATCTCTAACCACAAAAGGCACATAACTCCCAATTAAAAATATAGATGCTCCCTCACTTCCTTGATAAAAGAGTGCTTGAAAAATATTTTTATGACATTGTTAGGCATCTGCATAATGAATTTTAAGGGCACTTTGTATTTAAAATAGATAAAATAAGGTGTGATGTGGTGGCTTACCCATTCCTTGAATGAACAATGACGAGGAATTCCTTTGTATTTAGAACAATGAATTAAATCAATCGTAGAGAATGGAAATAGTTCATGTTACAATAAAGATAAGATGTCACTAGTTGTGGCGGGAGGGTTGGTTTTATAACCAAGGGGGTTCCTTTGAAAGGGAAACAACCATTGGTTTCCTCCAAAACCACCTAAAAATTTGTCGCCAAGGGTCCCAGACTCCCCTCACACATGCGAGATATGATTAGGATAGTTAACATTAGAACCGGTCAGTTTATACCAGTTTGGTACCTAACCGGTGCAAACTGGCCCTCTAGCAAGGTTTTTCTACCAGTGCATTACCCATCCCTTTCTAACCGACTGGTTTGACTAGTTACTATTTTGGGCTAGCTAGTTTTTAAAATTTTGTTGAGAACTATATGGTCTATAAAACCTCAAAAAGGTGAGAGAGTAATTGCAATCTTTTAACATTTTGTTTCTATGCTCGAAAATAAGTGAGAGAAGTGTTCCCATATCCCCATAGTTATGCCAAATTAAAAGGTCGATAAGGTTGGTAGTGGGACAAATATTTTGAAAATTAGATCAAATTTGAGAAGTGTTCCTAGATCGTCAAGTTATGTTGACTTAAAAGGTGAAGAAGGTTGGTATTGTGAAAAATGTTTTGAAAATTAGATCAAATGTGAGTATATGATGGGAAATCTAAGAGAAGGTGTTTTCTATCTTCAACCCTCTTTGTATGAAAAAGGTGAAAAAATTGCTCATCCCGTAAATTTTTAGGAATTGATCAACTCTGTGTTTCAATATGAAGATCATGAGAATTATTTATAATATTAATAATGATCATTTTCTTCTTAACCATTATTAAAACAAAATAATAGTTTTTATTTTCAATATTGAAGTTGATTACACACACACACACACACACACACACACACACACACACATATATAATTTATTATTTATAAAAAAATATTATTATTTTATTACTTTACTAAATAAATAAACATATATTAAAATATTAAAAAATGCATCCTCCATTTAAACAGTATGAGAAAATAGGTTTTCCTTTTATATAAAAATATATAAGAGATTGTTTTGAATCTTATTTACATTTTATTTTATGGAGAATCAAACATTTTTAAAATTTGGAATTGTAATTAAATATATTGATGATGACGATTATTATTATTAACGTACACCAATATTAATATGGTCTATCAAACCTTAAGAAAGAGATTAATTGAAACTCTTTAATATTTTATTTCTATAATAGAAAAGAACAGATAGAAGTGCTCTTAGATCACTATAGTTTTGTTGACTTAACAAGTCAAGAAGGTTGGTAGTGTGGCTAAGATTTTGAAAATAAGAACAAATTTGAGTAATATTTGGGCAATCTAAGAGAAATTGTTTTTCATATTCAACCCTCTTAGTATCACAAAGGTATAGACTCTTTCATCCCAAGGTGTTTTTGGAATAGAGAAACTCTCAATTTCACTTTGAAGATAATGAGAATTAGTTTTTATCTTCACAATGTTCATTTTCTTCTTAACACTAATCACGACATAAAGATATTTCTAGTTAGAAAGATTGGGTTTGATAACCTCTTTATAATACCTTAGCTTCATTTTTCCTTCTAATTCCTCACCATTCCACAACTTATCCTTAAATTTGGAAGTAAAAGTATTTTTAACTGTATCATTATTCTCCAAGATGATCTCCTCTTTTATCCCCTAAGGGTTGAGCCAAGACTGGGTATCCTTATGCCTCCCTCACTTGAGTTGGAGGTGGGGGTTTTGGTTAGAGTTAGAAGAAATTTTGGGGAACCTCTTGGCTTCCATGTTGTAAATCTTCTTCGTATACATCAGATACCTAAACATAACCATGCTTTCAATGGGGTAAAGGCTAGCTTCAATCAAGAGGATGGGGTGGAGAGTATTTTCCTTAATCTTGAAGTTGTAGGTTTTCAATTGTTTTTGAATCAACTCGTTCTTCCTTAGTGATTCTCTAGATATACTGTAACCCCAAAACTCACATCCATATAATATAAATAGGGTGATGAGGTTATCAAAGAGGAACTTTTTTTCCTCCATACCCAGAGATCAGTAGACTTACAATTACTTTCAAGCTCATAATAAGCTTTCCATCCTCCTGTTATCCTTTTCTCAATGCTAGAATTCTAGCTAAGTGAGTGATGAATGTCAATACCTAAATATTTGTATGAAGAAACTTTCTCCAAGTAATTATTATCATATGTGAAATTATCATAGTTGATTTTTTTGGATTTAATTATCATGATTTTAGTATTGTAGAAAAATTCTCCAAGTAATTATTATCATAGTTGATTTTTTTGGATTTAATTATCATGATTTTAGTATCGTTGCTATTAATAACCATACCCATCTTGGAGCAGTAATCATGGAGGATCTTAAGCTGTTTTTTGAGATCATTATAGCTTTAGGCTAAAAAAATGATATCCTTAGCATAAAGGAGAAGAGTAATGCTGATACTAACAAGCTTGGGACTTGCAACTTCCAAATATTCTTCTAGCTTATCAATTTACATTCTTCTTAAATTCTATTTATTAAAAAATGGAATATTTTTTTTTTAAATGTAACATTTTAATTATTTAATTCTATATTATTTATTAATTTTTTTCATTATTAATTTCATATCATATATTATTTTTTTATAATAATAATTTAAAAAAATACATATTTAAAAAAGGTTGATCTTATATATGATTTAAATTTTTATTTTAAATTATATTAATTTATTTAATTATCATACATATTACTTGTTTTTTTTTATAATTAATTTAAAACTTTTAAAATCTCATATATATTAATTAATTATTTTTTATTTACCTTATTAATATTATGATATTTTTTTATATAAATGACTAAACATTTTATTATTCTCAATACAATAAAAAATTATAAAATATTTATTATTTTTTAATTAGTGAAGTGAATTATTTTTACACCATATGGTTGTACAAATTATTGTCTCTAAATATTTGTCATTATTTCATTGTTAAAATGAAGACATTAAAATATTTAACATTATATTTTCATTAGTATCAATGAAAAATATTATTTTGCATTGTATTGCTATTGAAATTAATGTCACTTCATCATTTTACATTATAATATTATTTAAGGCTATGTTTAATTTTTTGGCTGGTACACCATTGTTAATATCAATACATTATCAAATCATTTTACATCCAAATCATCTTAAACTCTGATGTTATTGACATTAATATATTTAATAGTGAATCATTGTATGTTTTTTTTTAAAATTGATGAGTTATATCTCTTTAACATTGTAAAAGAAAAGTAAAATGGAATCAATGCTTTAGAGTTGCAAAACACACTTAATAAATAATTAAATTTGACTTTAAACAACTATTGTATTAATAATATAAAAACTACTTATAACTTGATACTCTTTTATATTGTTATGATTCTATTAATAAAATAAAATGGAAATGAAACATGTTTTTAAATTTTAAATTTGGATAAATATTTTAGCAATTTTTCACAATTTTATTAAAGTTTTATGTTAATGTTTGTTATATTATTTCTGAAAATCAAAGTTGAATTATTATATTTATACAAACTAAGTTCTAGTTTTATCAATATCTATGCATTTAAAGTTTTTTTAGTTTACACACACACACACACATATATATATATTACAAACAAACAAAATTTGACTCTTTGAAACAACTTTGATTGTGTTACTTATAAGTTATTCTTTTTTTCCAGATAGTCAAATAATAAGGCATATTTTATAAGTTATATATCTTGTGTCACATGAGGGATTTGTGCTAGCTCTTGAGTCATAATGACTATCTCAATATTCCCAATTGAGAAATATTGCCTACCTCATAATTTCCGTGGTCAGAATTTATTTAATTTATTTCATACCATTTTAAAAAACCCCAAAAATATTAAGCTCCACTTAGATGTACCTTCTTTCCACAAAGATTGTCATTAGACATTCTTTGCACCTCTAGCTACAAATGCTAGTTTATTTAGGAGTTGTCTTTAGTGAGACTTTTTGGAGTTTTAGGAATCCAACCACACAAAATTTGAGGTTGGATCTTGATTTATGTTATTTAGACTATTTTTTTCACTGTATATATAGATTCAATGCCCTAAAAAACTCCTAGGGCACTTCGATTATGCAAGGTTACCCATCAAACTTATGTTTTCAATGAATTTCTGCCAAATTTTAGAGAAATTAGACCGAAAAAATCCACCAAAAAACCTTCAAAAAAATCGCATTAAAAACAACTCCATTTATTTTCTATCAATCAAATTTCAAAATATTTGTAAAATCTACTCTTCAAATAAAAATTAACTATTAATGACGTGTAACCTAAAAGTGAGTGTTGCAATAATGGTATGTGTCCGACGATGCCATGATACGGCAAGCCATATTTCTCAATCCATTGGCCCATAAATGCACCGAGACAAACAAGCCTTATTTCCTAGTCCATCAGCCCATAAATACACCAAGAGAGGAAATGCCCACCATTAAATTAAAGCAGTACACCATCCTACAGTTGACATTTCTTACCTCAACGCAGTTATGGACCGATAGACTAAGGAATAAAACTCACCATGCTATACACCCATTAACCCACCTCATCCGGTACCATTTATGATGTTGTTTATTGGAAATGATCAAATGACGTGCGCAGCTTCAACTAGCTCGGGAACGTTGCAACCGACTTGCTTGTAGCAACTGTCCTCACTCTATCTCTAAAATTCTTGCCACTTCAGACTATTAGACCAAAGAAAGTGGGATTTTTTTAATGATATTATTGTTATTTCTTGTTTCTATTCAACTATCTACCATCTCAATCATCTTGTCATGCTACCAAGGCAGAATCACAAAAAGATTTGTTAATAAAATACTTGAATTGATAAAGATATTTAAAAAAATATCTTGAAAAATATCTTCTCACGTAAGTAAATAACTTGGCTAACACATCATGCTGACACATTTGATTTCTATATATGCTATGACCGCCCCCACCGATGATACGTTGAGTGGCATGCAAGTTACAGTGATCTTTTAAATATGCTTTAGCCCCTCAATGAGGCGGTGCTGGTACTTTGTCCCAAACTATCTGGCAAAGTCCCACACTACGTAGACTCTATTTACATCAATTTCCTGAATCACTTTGCTTACATCTCCCTCTTGTTCGTCCCTCGGTTTCTCATATCACAACGATCAGCAACAGTTGTTGGATTTCAGTTCCCTCGTCATCAGTGATCTTTATGAGTCCATGGGGATTGGAATGTAGCCATGTCTTTTGACACAATTGGAGGACTGTGCAGAAGAAGAAGAAAAGAAGTGGACCCTGGAAGAGAAGAAGTGGACCCTACAAGTCCATTAATGTGAGTTTAAGGGCAAACGCTGTGTCCATTAGATGAGCCCCGCTATGGGTAACAACGCAAGTTTAGTGGCACAAGACACAGCAAGATTCTAATCAACCACGGACTCTGAAAGGATCAGCGGGGCTGATGAGGGATCTGAACGCCAGCAGGGGTTTTCCTCGTATTGTGATATGAGATAGCGAGGGGCAAAGAAGACTAAGAAATGAAACAGTAGCCAGAGAGATTGAAGTGGAAGAATTCCACTCCGGCCAAGGCAAGGTATATATTGCTTGTGTTTAACCCAAAAAAGTGTTCATAATCTTCTTCATGAGTTATTTAGTAGTAACTCACAAGTGAGCTTTGATATTCTTCTTTTTATGATAAGAATAGAAATAATAATCATTTTATTTTAATTATATTTTTTTGAAAACATGTTATTCTGCACTATTCTAGATCGTTAGATTTAATGTTAAGCTATTGAAAGTTTGTATAGCTTTAGATCTTAGTGTTTTGATTGTCAGCTAAATTTTGATTTGTGTAACTGTTCCACAAGTAAAAAAAGGTCATGCCTCTCAGTAATTTCAAAGATTGACCTCACAAATAAGATTGGTTGGTAATGGGTGGTTTCTTCAATCTTGCTCCAGGTTACATTGTGGAACAATTTTTTTTAATGTGCAGACGAACTAATTCAAATCCCTCTGGAAGGTGAACCTCACATGGATTGACTGCAAAGAAGTACGTGGAAGCTATGGCTACTTCCACCTCCAATGCGAAATATGACATGACAATAAACCTATCAAGAAATGAGTGCTGCTAGTCATATCCGACCTATAATCGCTCCAGCCAACTTAACCAGCCAATACTAAATATGACATGACAATGAACCTGTCCAGAAATGAGAGCTGCGAGTCATATCGACCTATAATCGCTCCAGCTACAACATGAGCACCATATTTTGAATATACTGCAGGATTGTCTTCAATGTCAAGCCACTCGGGATTACTCATTTCAAGACCCTCAACCCACAGAAGGGAGATGCCTTTCTTATTTTTTTCAGCGACTTCATTGAAGAGAACAATTATGTGGGTTATTGTGTTTATGCTTATTTTGATAGGATGGTGACATATCTCAATTTTTTTTTTTCGATTAATTTTTCATCTTTATTTTAACATATTGCAAATGGTACAGTCAAGAATGAAAGACATCTCTATAAAATAAGTAAATAGTTTTATATATGTTTTTTATTATGATAGTTTTTTTTATTATTGAATTTAAGTTTTGGTGAGTTTTAATGTCATTTAAAGTTAAAATCTTCATTAAGAATATGTTAGATTTTAATCTCAATTTTTTTAAAATTTAAATAATAACTTAATAAAACTAAATTTTATATAAATTAATTTAATGAATAAAAAATATATATATGTAAAATATATATAAACATTAAATTTTTTCTTTTGTGCAAATGATATTGTTTATTACTTTTGTATTATGGGGACATTTGGGAACATTTCTTTCTTATTCAATTTGCCTTCTTTATTTTAATACATTCATTATTTTTACTTTTCTATTATGCTTTATGACATCTAGAAACCTTTTTTTCTCAATCAATTTGCCTTCTTTATCTTAATACATTGCATTATTTTACTAAGTTGTTTCTAGTTGTTTCTAGGATGCAAATATAAATGATACCCAATCAAGGAAAGAAGAAAGCCAATATCTCAATAACAAATAGCTGATAAATAATTTTATATATGTTTTTTCCTTTTTAATAAGTTAAATTGAATTTAGATTTTGGTAATTTTTTATTTTATTTGAAAAACAATAAAATATTGTTTTTAAGAACTAATTAGAACTTGCCACATTTCTATTTATATGAATGCCACATTAATCAACAAAATAAAAACGTTAACTAGTTTGCAAAACTATGCAAAATACAAGGAAATTTTGCAAAGTGTCATTATATATACTATAATAATGTGCTTCCACCATAGAAATTTAAAAACCATGTTTTATTAAAAATTCTTTAATCATCGTTTGATTATTAGTCAATATCCACATATTATAGATATGTTGACTTTTCTTTTAAAGCATAATGATATTGCTCATTACAAATAAATGGTAATGTAAGGTAAAGTATATGGTATTTAAAGTTATATATATATATGTATGGTTAGTATTATTTTATAATATAATAATTTACTTTTGATCTAGGAATGTTAGTTGATGTTATTGGATGTAATTGTGAG
This sequence comes from Pinus albicaulis, assembly GCA_034641835.2. Lineage (NCBI taxonomy): Eukaryota > Viridiplantae > Streptophyta > Pinopsida > Pinales > Pinaceae > Pinus > Pinus albicaulis. The sequence goes on along the minus strand of JAXQQM020086944.1, from coordinate 280,306 downwards.
AATTCTCATATCTTTAGCGATATGTGAGAAAATGGGTGGTAAGAATTTTAGGTTATTCATGTATTTTTTATTATGTGATTCACATAAAATGAGAGGGGAATGCAAAGCTTTGTGAAAACCTTGACTAACAAGATAATCATGCTTCATCTTGAAGGTGGAAGCTCTAGATACTATTGATAATGTGAAGGCAAAGTGGGGTTCCCGATTCAACAGATTCATCTTTGCAAGGGAGCAACTAGAAGATGGGAGTATTGGCACCATTATCATATTTAGAAGGATTCAACCTTGCATCTTGTCTTTAGGCTCTATGGTGGTATGTAGATATTTGTGAAAATTATTATGGGTAATATTATCACTTTGGAGGTTGAGAGCTCTGATACTATTCATAAAGTAAAAGAAAAGATTCAGTTTTCTAATTTGTGATTTACTGATACAACTCGATCTTTCACAAAAGTATTCTATGAAAACATAAAAAATCAAGTATAACACTTTACCTAAGGCATGTGCTAATGATCAAATCCAATAAAGAAGTCTAAAATATTTTCAAGATCAATTCATAGATGTGTGCAATTTTCCCAAGATTAGTTTTCTAACTCGTGACTCACTTTTCTAACTTGTGATTCACTGATACAACTCGATCTTTCAAAAGAGAATTTTAAGAAAACATAAAAAACCACCTATAACACTTTACCTAAAGGCATGTGCTAATGATCAAATCCAATAAAAGTCTAAAATATTTTCAAGATCAATTCATAGATGTGCAATTTTCCCAATTTAAATTACAAAATTAATTTATGAAATATCATCTGACGACATTTGAAATTCTGGCTATGAAGTAACTTACTTATCATGTTCAATTTCAAATTGGAATTTCTTTGCAGTTTATCTAAAAGAAGGAACGTACAATATCTGTATAGAGTTATTATTTTCATCTAATCTCAATAAAATAAGTTTTTAATTGAGATATGTAATATTGATTGCTCATTCCAAAAGAGTAAAGGAATTTTTCTTTAAATAATAATATAATTAGAGATGTCACCTGTTTCCTTATTCATTACATTGTAATATGTATATTTTGTAAACTTGAGTGTATTTCATGTATGAATCAATTGAGTAAAATAAAATGACTATGATGTTCATTTGAGCACTTATGCTTCCTTCTCGGCTTTTTCAACAAAAACACAAAGATATCAGATTTATGCTAGCTCTCTAATATTTTTCTCTCTTTTTGGCAATAAAAGCGGAACAAGGCACTGGTAATAAGTTTAATGGTATATTTTGTAAATCCAACGAAAAGAAACTTGAGTGATTTTCATGTATGAATCAATTGAGTAAAATAAAATGATTATGATGTTCATTTGAGCACTTATGGTTCCTTCCAGGCTTTATCAACAACACACAAAGATATCAGATTTATGCTAGCTCTCTAATTGCAATAAAAGTGGAACAAGGCAATAAAAGTGGAACAAGGCAGGCTTTTTAGTAGTGGTTTATTGGAAATGATGTTTACATCTTCAAAAATTTTGGTATATTTTATTTTTATTGTTTTATTTTTTCTATGACTTTTTGCAAGAGAGATTGGATTTTTATACCGACAAGTTAAAAAATCAGATCATGACTATTTGAATCTCATAAAATTGCCATATAACTTAATGTGAATGTAGAATCACTAAGTGTTGTCTCTAGAATTATTTAAATATAAAGATAAAAATAAGTGGTGGAGGGAAAAGGACATCCCCATCAGCATCTCTGATGTTATGGGACATTGCAGGAACGTTTCTATATAATCATGATTAAGTAGAAAATTAGTTATATCAATAACCTCCCCGCTTCAAACATTACAAATTTGAAAACTTTTATAAGTTTATCCTCAACTTTACAACTATTTACAAACACAAATACAGGTCATGTAAACTTTGGAAGTTTAATTGAGATAAAGATCCTAAAAGCCAATTGCAGGTTTCTTGGAGGTCATGTAAAATTTGGAAGTGTAAACCCCAAGCAAACTAAATCAGAGATATAAATGCATCTAGTAAACTTTTTTATTAGTCCTCTTTATAGGATTAATCAAGAAAGAAATAAATTCCATCATACTTCTCCACATATGATAAGTACAATAAAAATTATTGTTATAGAGTTTAATCTATCCATGTTGCAGTCCATTTTACAAAATAACCATTACTTATAGAAAACCTAAACAATGAACTCTTTACACGAAACTAACTGAATTAGCTATGAATGCAATCAGCCAGTTTAGTTATTCTAACGTTTATTCCAAGTACTGCCTCTTATAACCAGCTGAAAATACCCAATTCATCGAATAATTGGAAACATACCAAAGTTTGAACATAAAATTTCAGGATCGCAACGGTTCATTTCATTCTACTACAGTGAACGTCAATCAGCCGAACCTTAATGTAATGTAATTGAAATGATAGGTTCCCTACCCTAAACCTTGAGAAACCTTAAGAAAATGTGCAGAGTTGAAGGCTAAGAAAATGTCTGGGGTTAAAGCCAAGAAACTGATTTTACAGAATTTCAAAACTATTGATAAATGTTGCCCTCTAATTCTATTTATATGAATACCGAATTAATCAACAAAATAAAAACGGTATTAACTCGAAATTGTGCAAGATGCAATAAAAACGGGATTAAAGGCAAGGAACTGCGTTTTCAGGATTTCAAAACAATTGACAAATGGTGCCCACTAATTAGATCTTCTATTTATATGAATACCAAATTAATCAACAAAATAAAAACTGTATTAACTAACTGAGTTAGCTATAAATCCAATCCGCCAGTTTAGTTATTCTAACGTTTATTCTAGGTATTGCCTCTTATAATCAGCTGAAAATACCTAATTCATCGAATCATTGGAAACATACCAAAGTTTGAACATAAAATTTCAAGACCGTGACGGTTCATTTCATTCTACTACCGTGAACGTCAATCAGCCGAACCTTAATGTTATGTAATTGAAGTGATAGGTTCCCTTCCCGAAACCTTAAGAAAATGTGCAGGGTTAAAGGCCAAGAAAATGTCCGGGGTTAAAGGCAAGGAACTGCTTTTACAAGATTTCAAAACTATTGACGAATGTTGCCCACTAATTAGAGCTTCTATTTATATGAATACCAAATTAATCAACAGAACAAGGATGGCTGCAAGGCAGCTAGTCCCTGCCTTGAGCCAGAGCCTTGAGCCAGAGTTAAGTTTTTCTAGCTGCTTTGAGTCAGAGTTAAGTTTTTCCTATATCTATTCCGGCAGTACTAACTGTGGCTTTTGTTCGGCATGGTGGATGCACTGATCATTGAGCTTATAATTATATTTATAGAAGCTTTGAGCTGTGAAGGGTTTTCTGTTTGCATTTAAACCAATAAAATTTATGTCAATAAGTTAATCATTTATAGAAGCAATTGCCATTTTTTTCCAATGCCATTTAAAGATTATATTAAAAGAGAGTTAATCCAAAAAAGTCTGAAGCTATGAAATTCAAAGTAAACAGAATATGCTGGGGTCTGTCACCCTCCGTGCTTTCACAGTCTGTCTCAAAAAAGAAATGCGCCTAGTACAATAAATTCTAATAAACTACCCTAGTATAAGCTCAAACTCGCAAAACATGAACCTGGATAAAAGCAGGGAAAACATCCATTGGAAACTTTCTACTGGTTTTGAGTTTGCTCCTTTTCAACAGCATCATCAATTTCTGTAGGCTTGGTGGCCCGGTGGACTGTATTTTCTTCAATTGCCGGATCTCTTGGAGATGCATCTGATCTGTTGCGCCTTCTGGCAGAAGCAGAAATAATCTGAACATTGTTCTCAGATACCAGCTTTTCAATTGAAGCATTCTGGGTATCCATGCTTAGCTCCAAGTCAGAGATTTTAGAATTTACTTCTTCCATCTGGCTCTGAACATTGGCTGCCAAGTGGGGCATGGTGGACTACAACACCTCTACTGGTGAGCGTGGATTTGAATTAACCTACGAATTTACTCATAATAACTACAAAGCAGAGCACTTAAGCTTTACTCATGGAGTTTTATATGTATATATGCACCTGCTTAACCTGCTTAACTTACTATTAACCTTTAATCATATGCACCTGCTTAACGTATTATGCTGTAGGACTTGAATCAAAGTGCACCAGATCAAAGCAAGGGAAAATAGTTTTGAGGTTAGACTGCAAAAGCCTGCTATGGAACAGTTATCTGTGACTGTTACTTTGCTGCTGCTTATAAAAACAAAAAATCGATGTAAAGATCCAATTTCAATGTTATAAGTCCCAAGTTCAGTAACCCCACTCCTAAACAAGCGCCAGGCAATAGTATATGCGCGATCTTCACCACATGAAAGCAGAATCCCGCCCACATAAAGAAGGTAAACAGATAAATATGATCATACAAGCTGATCAGGCCCTCAATATACAGACGTGTAGAAAAGACTTTAACCTTCTAGCTGTACATAGTACTACAAAATTTTCGACCCTGAAAAGAAAGCCACACCATAAACGTTCTCAAGAATGACATTTCACAGAGCCAATCCCTATCTTGTGTTAGATTTTCAATCGTGTATCTGAATTTTTAGCGTTTTGTTTCTAAATATACTTTGGTTTTTTCTTGATCGCTTCCTATCTTAACCACTTCATGGCTGGGCTGACAGGGTGGCAAAGGTAGTTAGAGATTCAGAGCTGAGGAGGAAAGGAAAAGAAGGTAAAGATGGCAGGTGCTAGTGTTGTTCAATTTATGGCAGATAAACTCTGTCCCGTTCTTGCGGAAAAGTTAAAGGAAAAAGTTTCTGTGGTTGTGACGTTCAAACAGGAGTTTGAATCAATATATCAAGAGGTTCTTCGTATTAAATTCTTGCTGAATGATGCTGGAGAGCGGACAAACTACGAAACGATGGCCAATTGGCTGCAAAACCTTCGGGATGCTTTCCCCGATGCTATGGACCTCGTAGAGGAGTGCAAAGATGATGACAACGCCCACAGTTCAATTTCGGAGAATCCAATTTTCAACCATCCAATTGGCCATCAGATTATTTTCCTGGATCAAATGTGCCGTCAGCTTATTTTTAGATATCAGAAAGGCCGTGAGATTAAGGAATTAAAAAACAGAATCTACAAGATTGATCGCACTGGCAATCAATATCTCGAGTATCTCAAATCTCTTGTCGATGTGAACACATTTTCAGAACAGGGGAAAGCAAATTCCAATTCTCCTGTTGCTAAAAATGATCAGATAGTGGGCATGCAAGTTGACATCGAGGTCATTACTGAAAGGCTATGATCCGACATGTGTTCGACAGTAAAGAGGTCCAGCAAAGATTCAAGCATCGAGTTTGGCTTCGAGTGGCTCTAGTTTTACCTGAGGCCCCCGCATAAAGAACACTCAGAAGATAAACAGTCCAACATCCAAAAGCACCATACAGAAGTTGAAATCCGATCCCAAAGCCGTAGCCCATTTGAGATAATGTGTACGGCAGAGTCAAAATTACGGATCCAACCCGATCAAACATTTACAAGAATTAGAAGCCCTCAAGCAAAATGGGGAGTTTCTGTTCAAAAACACCGCCATAACTGACCTCAGCAGCTAGTCACTTCAATATTTTGAATCTAGTTCACAAAATCGACGTGACACAGTGCCCGCATAAATTTATCAGAGCTAAACAAAAACCATGGAAATTCACAGACAGGATCCATAGACAAAACGAAGCTTGACAACAAATTCAATCAGAAGCATAATCTCAAGAATATGGAAGATGCGAATTACTTTACCGTAATTGCCATGATCATGCGCACTGGTTTATTAAGTGCAACAAGCACTTCATTTAAATGCATTCCTAAAACTATGCAGCCCCTTGTTACTAACTCTTCGCACATATTTTAATCTTGACAGAGACTTTTCTTTCTGCAATCCCGGGATTTGAGGAGTTTGTGTTATGCATGCCTAACTCATGACTAATATCTGTTACTACATATGAAGAAATGGCAAACCCCAACGCCAGTGAAATAAACAATTTCACATTTATCTAGAGTTGTGACTGGGAAATCTCAATCCCATTCCTGCAAGGGAAAATTCCAAAATTTATCCTAAATTTCGGGCATTCTTGCCAAGTCCGAGAATAGTGCTCGTTTCGGCAAAGATGCTGTCCAAGATTTTTCACAATGATCACACGACAAGATAGCCAAAAACAAGGAGAATATAGTTTATGCTTTGGTCATTAATCATATAAAGTTGGCAAGTAGATTAGCCATGGATTTCACCAGGAGAACATAAATTTCATGCGGTAGATGAATTTTCTTAGAAAAATCAAGCTTACTGTCGCCTTCCAAGACATCAAGAGGTGATTTATAAAGGTAACTCTTGCAAAAGCTTCACATATGCAATGTTTAAAAGCTATTGATAATATATTAATCAAAAGCTTCCATTCAACCAACACACTATAGCACAGTCAGTAGGACCAATGACAATTGAAAGAATTGCCAATATCCAACATCTAATAATAATATAAAATACCAAAACATGCAATTTAGGTCTGAGAAATATTGTAAGCAGCAGGCAATCATAAGGAAACTAAGGAGGGGACAAGTGTCCAAAACTGCCTCCGCTGCTGCCGCTTCCGCCATCGCTGCCAAGCCTGGGCGAAGGATACCACGCATAGGCATTTGTCATACCCAATGATTAAAGTCATTAAAGTGATTTTAAAAAATTAAAAGAAACCTGGATGACCATGTGGTCCGTCCCATGATGGCAACGTACCTCACCTCCTTCTCTATAGCATGCATGCATGCACCGTTGTAAACAAGGCCACCAAACCACCTCCTTTTCCATAGCATACATGCACAATTGTAGACAAGGCCACAGAACATTGTATCATGCCAATCTGTCAGCTAATCTGCCAAATTTGAACCTGTGACTATTAAGAGGTTGAAACAATTCTCTATTATAAACGTCCAATTTTGAACCTGCAACCATTATCAACTTACAAAAGCAAAAGTAAGGCACTAGAGTAGAATGAGAAAGGATCCATAACCAGCAACAAGGCACACGAGCAGCAATCGTCAAAGCACGGCAAATGGTGATTCAGACCAATCTAGAAGCCAGAAGCTGCCTGACAATCTCCTCAGACTGAACTGTGCAAGAAATCTGAATTTGTTTCAATGATGTCCTATTAATTAATATGTCTTCTGAAATCAATTAATATGTCTTCTGAAATCGCCTGCATGATTGATTGATTTTTATATGCATCTGTGTTAATTGTGTGGGTGTTGAATTATCTGTGTTGTGGAATGTGTTCAGCGAAAGTATTTCAGAAACACAATCATAGTGAATGGCAAGGCGTGACCTTACATGAAGGGGAAGAAAAGGAAATACCGATTCCGAATCCTGAATGCCAGTAATGCTTGCAGGCATCATCATCGACTTAATCAGCTTGCAGACATCGTCATCCACTAACGCCATATATGAATGATGCCTGAACAGCAAAAGGGGCGGTGCAGTGCACGGCCGCGTTGAAAGTCTGCGTCGAAAGCTGAAAGAAAGAGAAGTGCCCACGATACGATCAGGGTTTTCTCCCGCCGCTGGACGAGGTGCCTCTACGAGCCACCAGTTACTGAGACACTGAGGCAAGGAACCATCGAGACAAAGAAACTGAAACGCAGAAGATGATTCTGAAAGGAAAAAAAAAAGCAAGGAACCACCGAGACAAAGAAACTGAAATGCAGAAAATGATGCCGAAAGGTCAAAAAAGGAGCCTGAAAGACCCATTAAAGTAAACTTTCTTTCATTAAGATAAACTGGAGAAGCGTGGGGAAACCAGCGAGCAAAGCTGAAAGCTGAAAACTGAGGAAGTTGGGCAATGGCCTCTGAGGTATTCCGGAGAGGTTACAAAGGTCGACGCTGGTCTTGACCGTTTCAACCAAAACCTGTGCCCAGACAAGTGGAACATGCAGTCTTCAATAAAAATTAGTGAATAGAAATATGATTTCACAAGATATATTTTCCAAACTTAGTGAATAGAAATAAAAAAATAGCAATCAAGCTTCCCTTACCGTTCCACTTACACTAAGTTTCGAAAGGTCTGAGGCCAAATAAGATGTCCACGGCAGCGATTAAAAATCGATGCGGGAAATTGAAAACGGTCTTTAAAAATTTATAATACGCAAAATAGCGCTATTTGATTCTCCAGCAAGAACTAATAAACCGCGGCAGGGACTAATAAAAACGATATTGGAAATTTTGCAAGTTTCTACATAGTAGTTTAAAAACCATGTTTTATCAAAAAGGCTTTAATGATCAGTTTGATTATTCGTCCATATTCATATACGTTTTTCTTTCATTCGGAATGAAATTCCATGTGGAAAATAAATAAATGTGGTTCAATAGGATCTTGTTAGCCATATAAAAGAAATTTAATTTCACACCACCGACTAAGGTATGTTGAGTTTTATTTTTAAAACATAATGATATTGCAATTGCAAAATAAATGGTAACGTAAGGGTTATATATATATATATATATTATGGATCACAGAAGCCTAGATTCAAAAATTGTTTTTGTTTGATATTTACATATTAATATGACGTTTTGAAACAACTAAATCCATTTTTGTTATTATTGATGAATTCCAATTTCAATTAAATCATTTTTGTCTAATATTAATAGATCAATATTACTTTTTAAAACCGTTAAATCTACTTTTCTTAAAATTGTTGTTGTTTTATAATATTATATTAATATGATGTTTTGAAATAGTTAAATTAATTTTTGCTATTTTTGATAAATTCTAATTTCTAAATCTTTGAAATCTTGAAAAAATAAATTTAATAATAATTTACTGATTCACTTTTCTTAAAATTGTTATTTGTTGCGAGGTGGGTCGACACTTGCCCACCCAGGACATGATTGTTACTTGGATATCATTTGGCAGATTTTGGAATTTACGATCTACAGATCTCCTCGGCATTGATACGAGAGGTTCAGATTCTCACTTCACGCTCCATGCGATGTTAATTGCCTTCACATGCTTCAACACGCTGGCGCCTTCGGCCCTCATCAATGCCTCTGCTCGGATGGGGAACTCTCGATGCGGGAGAGGGAAGGATATTTGGGAGGGAGATGTTGGGCCTCTTGTGGAGCTGCTTCAGTTGTATCGTGCCTGCCTCTATCCGGTCTTTGGTCACATTGATGCTTTCAATCGGTTCTGTGTTGGCTTTAACACGCCCGGGGTCACATTTTTGCTTTCAATCAATCTGGAAGGGGAGGTTCTTTTGAAGCTACGTTCTAGTCACACAGATTCGCTGCCTCTGTCGGACCCTGGGCATCTCGCTCGGGCCTCTGACCTCCTCTCGATTTGATTTCTCACTGCCATTGCTGCTGTTTGGTTCCAGTTTGGTTCCCCTATGCCTCGTTTGCGCCACAGAATGCGGAGTTGCAGGGGAGGCACCAGGGGACGTCCCTCGAATGCGCAATCTAGCCCTTCTTCTGTCTCTCCTTCTTACTCCAGTGGATTGATGGCCGGCCATTACCCTCGCACCCACAGAGGGAGAGGGCGACTCCTTGACTCTCACCTTAGCTCGGGTTCCCATGCTCGCCGCCCTCCGACTTCCTCGCTTCCTCCCACCACAGGTTCTGCGTGCTTCACATTTGCTTCGTCCGACAATCACTGCCATTTTCATAGTGTTCTTCTAAGAGGAAGCCCAACAGGGGGAGGCTAGTGATCATTCTGCGAGTCTCGATGTGGAAGGTGCCCAGACTTCGAACATCCCAACGAGGCTGGCGGCATGATGATGCAGGCTTCGACTGACCAGGCTCATAGCATTCCTGAAGTTGAGATGGCTCCTGTAGATCCTGGTCCCTCAGTTTCTGAAGACGCTTTGGCCAGGGATTTTCTCGCTTCAGGTTGGTGTCGTATTGTGGAGGAACCCACAGATGATTAGTCTGGTTACTTTGATGTTTTTTCTTTACTTGCGGCCGATAGCAAGGGGCTTGTCTCTGTGCAATTTGATAATTGGCATTTTGGCCTTTTGTACTGTTTTGGATCCATGCAAACTTTGCATCATCAGAAAGATCACCTCTTGTTACCCTGCGTGGGTTTTGACATTTTTCTTCAGACTGGTTTCCTTGTAAATGGGCAGTCTCTTTATGTGTTTTATCATGATTATTCTGCCTTCTTCCAGGGCAGTAGTTTCGACCTCGGTCACGATGTAATTATATTTCCTTGTTAATAGATCAATCTTATTTAGAAAAAAAAAAATTTGTTAGTTGTTTTATAATACTAAATTAATATGATGTTTTGAACTAGTTAAATTAATTTTTGTTATTCTTCATAAATTCCAATTTCTAAATATATGATATCTTGAAAAAAATAAATTTAATAATAATTCGCTAATCCTATTTTCTTAAAATTATTAGTTGTTTTATAATACTATATTAATATAATGTTTTAAAATAACTAAATTATTTTTTTGTTATTCTTCATGTATTCCAATTTCTAGATATTTGAAATCTTGAAAAAATAAATTCAATAATAATTTACTCATCCACTTTTCTTAAAATTGTTGTTGTTTTATAATACTGATTAATATGATGTTTTGAAATAGCTAATTTAATTTTTGTTATTTTTAATGAATTCCGATTTCTAAATATTTGAAATATTGAAAAAATAAATTTTATAATAATTTATTGATCCATTTTTCTTAAAATTGTTTGTATTTTATAATAATAGAGTAATAAATTTAATAATAATTTACTGATCCATTTTTCTTAAAATTGTTGATGTTTTATAATACTAGGTTAATATGATATGTTGAAATAGCTAAATTATTTTTTTGTTATTTTTTATGAATTCCAATTTCTAAATATTTGAAATCTTGAAAAAATAAATTTAATAATAATAACTTAGTAATGAATTTCAAGAACAAATCATATAAGAGGCAATTTTTTAGCTTTAGAACGAAACACATGCTCTTAACCATTAAACCCACTCAAACTATATATATAGATTAAAAAATAACATTTTAAATTTATTCGGTAACCAACCAAATCAATGTCCTTAAAAACTCATAACATTTATCCCTACCCATTATATTATTAAAAATATAATTAGATTAAATTCTTGCCCAATTTCAATCAAAATCGACAGAAAAAGGCAAAAACGAATATCAGTTTGACTACTGCTCAATGTTGCGACTAAATATGGTTTATGATGTGTAACTTCTGTTTTGGCATAATAAATATGTAAGTAATACTAAACTTATGTGGGTCTTGGGCAGGAAATTTCCATACTGGTCGCATATATGGACAGTTGTGCACACCCAGGGAAAGTGAAAACGAATGGAGAACATTGTTCAAAATTGAACACGTCAGAGCCCTTCAAAGGGTTTCTAGCAGAGAAGTAGGGATAGAAATTTACAAGTCAAAAAAAAATTTAATTTTGATTTTACATGTTAAAAAAAAAAAACAATAATATTATAAAATGTCACGAGAAGTGCCAGTGACATTTTTTAAAATTATTACTATTTTTTAAAATTATTAAGTATAATAAGTATAGTGCATGCTGCAACATTGAAGGAGATTAATGAGAAGTTGCAGTTGAGATTAATGGCAAGTTGTAAATGCAAAGGAAAGGTTGTTGAGTTTCAAAATTCTATTAAGTGCAAGTCTGCATTGTGCAACTGCATGCCTAATCAATAACTTATTAATTGACATTTTTCTTGGACTCAACCTTTAGCTTTGCAATTGCAACCTACAGCAAAAGAGCCATTCCTCAAATCCCAACTCCCACATGTTCGGATCAAGTGTGGTGGTTACATCTATTGACTTGAGTACAAAATAATACTCTATTCTAAAATTTCGAGACCCAAATCAAGTGTAATTACATCTATTTGCTTGGGAAAAGAAGACTACTCTACTCTGAAGTTTCGAACCCAGATCAAGCAGAATTTTCCAGGTATTTTAACTCTCCATATAATTTCTTGATGTTCGAAAAATACTTTCATTGATGTTTATGCTCTGTATATATGCTCTATAGATATCAATTCAGATGTTAAAGCTAAAAGCAGGCATAGTAATGGTATCTTTCATGCCAATTCCTATCTTGTTAAAGCTAAAAGCAAAGCAGACATAGTTATGGTTCCTTCGATGGCATAGTATTCCTTTCTTGTACAATTACTAAATTAACCTTTAAGTTTTTCTGAGTCTACGTCAAAATGCCTAACCCAAAATGCTATATCAATGAATAATATGCATAACAATTTTGGTTATTTAAATGGTGGTTCTCTTCATTTGGTCTATATTGGTAATAAAATGTCCGTCCTTTTCACTCATGAGTTTGACACGACTTCCATACAAATAATGGTTTGGAATACCCACCCTTATCAAACTTTCGTTAGACAATAGTAGAGAGCCACTGCGTGGACGTAGAAAGTGTTGCCATATTGTGCAGGGAGGAAGAATTCAGGCCGCCATACAGTCATTTCGGGCTTCATCATGCTGCATAAAGTTTAAACGTACAGGCCAGCCATTATTCACTTGTTTGGATTGGTTTTTTCCAATAGAAGAAAACGCAGGCTAGCTAATATTAGTTTGTTTAGTTTGTTTGGATTGGTTTTTTTTTTAATAGAAGAAAATTAAGAAATCATTTGGTTAAAGTCTTTTCAAACTTATAATCTTATCTAAAATTGGATCTTAAATTGAATCACAAGATTTGTGAAAACCAAATCAGTAAACTGACCACACTCTGAATACTCCTGCTTGAATTACTTTGAAACTTTGAAAAACACTACCCAATGCCCATACTGTTCTTTCATGGCTTGTGCAAGAATCTCTATCGTCGGCGTATGGAGTACCCATAATATCATTTCATGGTGTGGCGATAAATTTGTGTGGTGCAATCCGTGCAGTCAAAAATACTCAATCTCCAATTCTCTGAGTGAGATTTGGCATTTCCAATGAGAGATTTAAGCAGTGCAAGATGGAGCTTCCTTCACTGTTGTATATGTAACAATCTTTTATTAACATAAATATTGATGGTTTTTTCTTTCTGAAAATGAAATGTAAAAATAATATATTGTAGTCAATTGAAATGCTTTTTTTGCTTTTCATCATAAAAGGGCGACATAAATATATGCCCTTCTAATTGAAATTTGGACCTGCCCTTCAAATTTGATCACTGATGGAGAATATGTTTTAACATCACAAATAAATCCAAAACAAACCTGGCATATGTGCCTCTGGCATGAACATGAGTAGGTTAATTCTATTATGCTGGTGTTAATTCCTGCAGAATTCTCTCGCTGGTGGGAGAGTGCTTTTTTTCCTGTTCAGAAGGAAAAAAAAAATAAAAAATAAAAGAAAAGTACAGAAACAGAGGTGAATCTGAGTGAATCATCAAGTACGATGAAATTTACAAAATTTTGGTTTATAAACTTTTTGTTTTTTAGTATTAATCTCTTGGATTTATTATTTTATTGGGTTTGTAATTTTAATTTTTTGTTTTTAATTACTAATCTCTTAGGTTTATAATATCAATTCATTGGATTTATTAATCTAATCATATTCTAAGGTATAAATAATTTATAGGTTTTATAATATTAACGCTTGGGTTTATATTAAATCTGTTATGTCTATAATAATGGTCAATCATGGTCCATGTCACACTCGACAAATATTTTGTGACAAAAGTTGTCTCAATCTGAAAATGAGTCATGCTTAACTATGTTTATTTTTCTCAGTTTATTAATCATTTAATTGGGTTTTTAATATTAGTTTGCTAGATTTATTGATTCCTTGGGTTTATTAATCATTTGTGTTTATAATATTAATGGCTTAGATTTATAATATTAATAATGCCTTGGGTTTATTGATCCCATGTGTTTATAATATTAATAATCTCTTGGATTTATAGTAATAATAATCCCTTGGCTTTATAAAACCCCATATTAAATGTTAAATATTAGTCCTACAGTTTAATATTAATCCCTTGTTTTCTAATTTGATTCTTTGGGTTTCTTGATCCTTTATGTTTATAATATTTACCCATTGAGTTTACTAATTGATTCGATTTATAATATTAAACTCTTGGGTTTATTAGTCATTTCAGTTTATAATATTAATAATCATGTGTGTTATTAATCCTTGAAATTTAGTTGATATTTTTAATTTATTTAAAATAAGTATATGAAACATATAGGGCATTATTCCCCGAACTAGGATACCTCACCCTCATCCAGCACAAAGAACCCAAGAAAAAAGCATGGTGGTGGAGGAGTATTTGGAAGCTGAAGGCTCCACAGAAGCACAAAACTCTATTATGGTGTATACTTAACCAATGCATTCCCACCATGGAATACCTTCACAGACGTGCCATTCATGGACCTTCTCAATGTTGCTATTGCCTCTCAAAATGCGAGGACACTACACACATTTTTCTACACTGCAATATCACTCGAGATATCTGGGCTCCGGTTACTACTGGATTAGATTGCCCACGTCATTGGCAGGGGGTAACATTACTGGACTCATGGACAAATTGGTGGCAGCTGAATACCGGTAGCCCGAGGATGCGCAATCTCCCCCTGATTATGGCATGGGAAATCTGGATCGGTCGAAATAAGCTGATATTCAATGGTCAGCCTATTAACTGTGACAAAATATGTGCTGCCACTATTGCTACATTCCACCTCCTACCTGAGGATCGTCAACACAGTACTCCCACATCTGGGACACAAGAGAGCATCAACCATAGCAGACCTTGGGCCTACTTTGACGGGGCATCCAACGCACAAGGCTGTGGGGGGGGGCGCCACATTACATTTAAATAAGCATCACCATTACAAAATCCGGATGGGATTGGGACCGGGCACAAAAATTTTTGCTGAATTACAATGTCTTAGACTCCTTCTGACATTTGCTTGGGAAAAACATTGTAAATCCATTCAGATTTTTGGGGATTCACTACTTGTGATCAACTGGATAAATAATCTTTCTCACTGTCACTCGCACACACTGTCTGCACTACTGCGAGAGGTTCATAGACTCCGGATACTTTTTGATTCCATCTCTGTGGTTCACGTCTACAGGTCTCGGAAAAAAGTGGCTGACCAACTGTCCAAAGAAGCTTCGGAGCTGATTTGGGGCACCTGGGACATTACTGAACAGATTGGAGGACAGATTTTCAGATTTTTCCACCGGCCATTTATGGATGAGGCACCTGCTCATGGGGCTGACTAACTATACAGTTTTTGGGGAGGATTTTGTGACTACTCCCATGGACTCATACCGGCATGTATTATTTTTATTTCTATCATGTATATTGTTCCTATATCTAGTAAGTTATGCACCGAACTTACTTTCGTGAATATTGTTATTTTGATCAGATTTTGCGACTGATTATTAGACTACTATAGGCCAGAGAGGCAACATAATGTGATATATCTTTGACTGTTTTCAATAGTGATACACTACCAACATATGTAACATGTAACTTAGCATTATAATGGAAAGTTACGAATTTTTCCTTTGTGAAAAAAGTATATGAAACATATTAAAAACTATATTACTAAATATATAAAAAATATTGAGGATATTAGCAAGAGATATATATTTATTATAAATAATAATAAAATACTATTATTATGTTATATTTGAATTATATTTTAGTTTGAGTTATAACTATTAATATATTAACAAAATTTAATAATATATTATTATTATATATTTTATTGTTAAATAATATAATATTATATATTTTATTATAATATATTCTTACATATATATATATATAATTAATATATTATAAGTAATTATATTCATAAATATATAATAATTATTTTGGTAAAATATGTTAATAAGAACAAAATGTTATTATTATGTTGTATGTTAATTATATTAATGTTTTAAATATAATTATTAATATATTATAAAAATTTTATGTAACACTTGTATATTATATTAATATACAAAATATTGTTAACATAATAAATACAATTATATAACTATGGCTATTATTATTTATATAGTTATTAATAATTATAAATAGTAATTCCTTAATAAAATATACTTTATAGTTATTAATGTATTGGGTGGTGGATATTTAGGTCTATCTGTGTATATCAACCACATTGGTAAATGTGGTTGTAAATATATTTCATATTAGCATATATCAACCACATTGGTAAATGTGGTTGTAAATCTATTTCATATCATTGTATATCAAACACATTGGTAAATGTGGTTGTGCTAGTATAAACCTATCTATAATAGCATATCTATCTTTTGTATCTCATACTGTGAATTCCATCACAAATGTACAAATATTCCACCTTTCTTCATGATGATAAATCCACAATGTTATGACACAACATCTCTATAACAAAAATTATCTCGTAGGATATAAGCAAAATAACCTAGATGTGTCTTAAGAGAAGTCAATGCTGTCAACTTTTATTAAGGAGCCTGAACAAATGCTATAAATAAGAATGTCCTTGGATCCTTAGAGATGTATCTCTTTGATAGAAGATTGGCAACTTGGTTTTGTTCCCTGTATACATGCCCAAAAGAAATAAACTGGAAAGAACTCGTGAGATTACCAATTCCCTGCATCCAATTTGTTAGGATAGAAGGATTAAACTAAGTATAATTCTTTACCCACTTAATAATTCCCTTTACGTCACCATGAACATGTAGTGTCTCCAAGCCAAACCATTTTGGGCAGATGAGAACCCCCCATAAAGCTATAATTTCAGCCTTGCTATTTGTGCCAAATTTACCCTCCTGCTAGAAATGATAATATTTTCCCAGTTCTAACACAATAAAAACACCACACCCACATTTCCTCTGAAGATAGGCATCATAAAAAATGTTGAAGTCCAACAAGAAATTACAGCACACACACTAGTGTGGGACCAATAGGTCCTAACAACACCTACACTAGTATGGGCTAAATTTGGTGCAGTATCTAATTTAATTTTCCCTTAATTAAATTGGAAAATAAAATGTAATGTTATCTCACGATCACTTGTAATAGTTAGCTGAGTGTGATAAACTCAGTTAGCTCATGTATTCCGAGTTGAGGGTGGTTGGTGAGGCATACAGAGTAATTCTATTAGTTATGGAGCTCGAATTGCAGTTGGTGCATTAGTTTAATGCATGAGTAATCAGTTAACTCAGTTAGGTGAGTTAGACTTAGTTGAACTAGTTGTAACTGTTTGTTGCACTAGTGAGAGATCAAGTGAATTAAATATCATTTAATTCACAATCAATGATCTGCCATGCATCTGATGATTTACTATTAATAGCTGCATGCATGTCAGTTCCAATGGAGACCCAGTTGAGACAAAGGTTAAAGGAGGTTAACTATCAATTGTGTGAGTAGTAGGTTGCTTGCATGAAACAAAACATCCATTGGAGTGCCCATGATCCTTGCACAATTTAGGAAGGCCAAAATTCCTAAAGAATAGGGATTTCATTTATCAAAAATTGCACAAGCAAGGCACGCTGTTTAGAGGCTGAGAATTGGCTAGTTTTGTCCAGGATAGTGTGAGACAGTTAGCAAAGCGCAGGAGACTCTTGTGAGAAGAGTGCATTGTAACTGTTTCATGATTCCATGGTTAATATACAATAGAAGATAGAGGGGTTTTGAGCAGCAAGATTTCCCCAAGAAATTATTTGTGTTTTGGTTTGATTTGATTCTTTCTTTTCTTCATGTGATTGGCTATTGTGTTTAATTTCCGTAATTGATTTGTAGAAGCGATTCAGTATCTAGCTTTAGTACATTTTTAGATCAGATTGAATCCAATGATGTACATATGTTTGTATAATTTCTGCATGGTATTAGAGCACAGGAAATCACTATAGTGGAGGAGAAGTTGAGTTTGTGACTGAATAGAATTTGAATTTGCAGAAGACATTCTTGGTGCTACAGGTGATTCAAGATTGAAATGGCTTTCAATGGCTTGAGATTGGAGTATGCACTCGAGGACAACTCTAACTATATTTCCTGGAAAGATAGGATGGAGGAAGTATTGGAGGACAATGGGTTGAAAGAATTCATTGAAAATGATGTTCCCAAACCCGTTGTAACAGATGTTGCAAATCTTGATGCTTGGCAAAAGAAGGTTGCAAAGGCGAGGAGGATCTTACTGGAGGGAGTACGAGACCACATCGTCTCAAGTATCCATGGCAAAGCGACACCATATGCAATGTGGAAAGCTTTGATAGATCTATTTTAGAGAAGCAGTGATCATAGAAAATTGGAACTGAAGGATGAGATCAAAATGGAGAAAGGCAACACCATGCTGAAATATTTAACAAAGTTTGTCCAATGTCGGGATGAGCTTGGGAGTGTCAGCATTACTATCGTTGATGATGATTTGGTGAGCCTATCTCTTCTAGGAATTCCCAAGAGTTGGCATAGTTATTAGGTTTCTGTCAATGGAAGGGAAAAACTGCTAGATTGGGAACGACTTTGGTCATATTTAGTGCAAGAAGAATTCAGGTGGAATACGAGAGATGGATATTCATCTAAGAATGAAGATGAAGGATATTATGCTTTGGTTGCTAAGGTGAAGAAATGGAAAGGAAAGAAATTCCATTCCAAATTTGAGTCCAGTAAATATAGAAAGAAGCGCGACATGTCCAGAGTGAAGTGTTTTCACTATCACGAGCATGGACATTATGCCACTAGTTGTCAACAAAAGAAGAAGAAAAAAAAGGCTTCAGGATCTGCAGCTGGTGAGGCTTTGGCCTCACAATTTGAGCTTGACTTCTCGCTCATTGCATGCATGGTGTCAAGTGCAATGGGATTGGTGTGGTACTTGGATAGTGGTGCATCCTTTCACATGACAGGAGATAAAGAAATTTTCATTAGCTTGGAGGAGAAGGACCTCCAGATGCATATCGAAATGGGTGATGACAGGCGGTACAATGCTACTGGGATTGGTACGGTTACCTTCCAGAGACAGTCAGGTAAACCCTTTCAATTAAAATATGTAATGCATGTACTAGGCTTGAAGAAAAATTTAGTCTCAATTGCAATGTTGGAGGATAGAGGCTATGATGTTGTTTTCAGTGAAGGAAAAGCTTTCCTATGAAACAAGACAACAGGACAAGCCAAGAAGATTTGGATTCAAGTTAAAATCTCTATAAAATTTATGTAGATGGTTGCGCAACATTGATGGGTAAGGTGGACAAAGTGGTAAGCCAGGATGAGGGTGAGTTATGGCACAGAATATTGGGCCATCTTCACCACGGAGCTTTGAAGGTCATGCAACATATTTCTATGGGTCTGCCCAAGGGTACACTTGCGTAGTCAGACACATGCAAGGGATGTACTATGGGGAAGTATTCAAAGGCCACTTTTCATGAGAAGGAGAACTAAGCTTCGTAAGTCTTGAGAGATTTTACTCAGACATGTGTGGACCATTCTCTACTGCTTAGACAGAAAAGCATAAGTACTATGTGATATTTGTTGATGACGTTTTTCGAAAGTGCTGGATCTACTTCATGCAGAAGAAAGATCAGAAGTTCTCAAAATTTCTTGAGTTCAAAGCACTGATGGAGAAAGACACGAGGAAGCATGTGAAGGCTCTTAGGAGTAACAATGGTGGTAAGTACATCTCCAATGAATTCAAGAACTTCTCCAACAAAGTAGGAATTCAGAGAGAACTGATTGCACCTCATAACCCACTACAGAATGGGGTCACAAAAAGAAAGAATAGAACAATTGTGGGTGCAGCACGAGCGATTTTGCATGATCAGGGCCCATCGTTGCATTTGCGGGCAGAGACATGCACCACAACTGTATTTGTGCAAAACCATTGTCCTCATCGAATACTTGGCATGAGTACACCATAAGAGGATTTTAATGGTAAGAAAACTGATGTTTCACATTTTAAGATTTTTGGCTCATTTTTTTATGTGCATGTGACCAAAGAAGCCAGGAAGAAGTTGGAACCAACAGTTGAGATTGAGATATTTTTGGGGTACACTGAAACTCCCCACAAATATTGGGTGTATTTTCCAAACAACAAAATGACTGTTGTGCGACAAGATATAAAATTTGATGAGTAGAAAGCCATGTGATTGTCCCTTGAGAGGGATTTGGACTTGCATGCAGAGGAGGAACTCATGGTTCCAAATAATGAACCTCAAGATGTGGAGCAATCACATGCGAAGGATCATGGAGTGGCAGAAAACACTCATGCAGAGCCATCCACCATAAATGGTAGAAGGCGCACCACAAAAGTTGATAGATTGAGACTTGATGCAACATAAAATGTAGGAGGCCCTACTTCACTGCGCAGACAGAGACAGTCTCTAGACAAGTTTACTGAATATATGGCTCTTATGAGCAAGTGTATTGTGACAGAACGATATTCCTTTCAGGAAGCATTTAAACAACCAATTTGGGTTGATGCTATGGTAGAGGAGTATGACTCCATCATCAAGGACAGTGCATGGGAGATTGTCCCAAGACCGGTCGAAAAATAAGTGGTTGGATCTAGATGGGTCTATAAGGTGAAGCAAGCTGCTAATGGGAGTGTGGAGAAGTATAAGGCCAGATTTGTGGCCAAGGGATTCTCACAAGTTGAGGAGATCGACTATGAGGAGACTTTCGCACCAGTCGTGAGCCTATACTTTTCCATTAGATCTATCCTTGCACTCTCAGCACAAATGGGGTGGCACATTGATCAGATGGATGTGAAAAATGTGTTTCTTAATGGATTTATTGAGGAAGAAGTGTACATAGAGAAACCATAAGGTTTCGAGATATTTGACAGTGAGTCGCATGTGTGTCAACTCAAGAGAGCATTGTATGGGCTGAAGCAAGAACCTCGTGCTTGGTACACTCGGATCGACAACTGTTGCACTGGGTTGGGCTTCACCAAAAGTGACACTGATGCAAACTTGTACCAGATTTTGGTTGATGGTAAGATATTGATTATCATACTTTATGTTGATGATCTAATTTTGACAAGTGATGAGCAACTGATAAACTCATGCAAGGAGGATCTTGCAAGAGAGTTTGAAATGAAGGACATGATACTCCTTCACTATTTCCTTGGTATGGAAATATGGCAACGGGATGGTGAACTTTTTTTCTCAAGACAAGTATTCCAAAGAGATATTGGGTAAGTTTCACATGGAGAGTTGTAAACCCATGGAAACTCCTCTTCTAGGAAATTGGAGGAAAGAGGATGCTACTTCTGGAAAAGTAGTGGATGCTACTATCTACAGGCAGTCAGTGGGTTCACTATTGTACTCGGTGAACCCTAGACTAGACATTTGCTACGCAGTTAACTAGCTGAGTCAAGCTATGGTTAAGCCGAACAAGCTCTTTTGGAAGGCGGGGAAGCATGTCTTTATATATCTCAGGGGCACTACAGAGTATGGATTATGGTACAGACGAACGGAGGGAGTGAAGCTTCAAGGATTCATGAATGTCGATTGGGCAGGAAGTCCATCAGACATAAAGAGCACATCAAGAGGGATCTTCAGCATAGGATCGACAAAAGTTTCTTGGTACAAAAGGAAGTAGCGATGTGGCACTTATTTCAGCCGAGGAAGAGTACATGGCAGCAAGTCAAGCTACATGTGAGGCCATCTGGATGAGAAAGATCCTGGTTGGTTTGTTTGGTTCTCAAATGGATCCGACAGTGATACATTGTGATAACCATAGTTGCATTAAACTCTCATTTAATCCTATGTTTCATGATAGGTCCAAGTGCATAGACATCCAGTACCACCATCTTAGAGGTTGTGTTCAGAGGAGCATAATGTTACTTTAGTACATTCCCATGGAATATCAGGATATAGATACTCTGAAGAAGGCACTCACCAGGAGAAAATTTGAATACCATAGAGGCAGGATCAGGGTGGCAGATAATCCATTTCTTTTTGAGAGGGAGTGTTGAAATCCAACAAGAAATTATAGCACACACACACTAGTGTGGGACCAATAGGTCCTAGCAACACCTACACTAGTGTGGGCTAAATTTGGTGCAGTGTCTAATTTAATTTTTACTTAATTAAATTGGACAATAAAATGTAATCTTATCTCATGATCACTTGTAATAGTTAACTGAGTGTGATAAACTCAGTTAGCTCATTTATTTCGAGTTGAGGGTGGTTGGTGAGGCATGCAGAGTAATTCTATTAGTTATGGAGTTCGAATTACAGTTGGTGCATTAGTTTAATGCATGAGTAATCAATTAACTCAGTTAGGTGAGTTAGAGTCAGTTGAACCACTAGTAACTGTTTGTTGCACTACTGAGAGATCAATTGAATTAAATATTATTTAATTCACAATCAGTGACCTACCATGCAACTGATGATTTACTATTAATAGCTGCATGCATGTCAGTTCCAATGGAGACCCAGTTGAGACAAAGGTTAAATGGAGGGTAAATATCATTTGTGTGATTAGTAGGTTTCTTTCATGCAACCAAACATCCATTGGAGTGCCCATGATCCTTACACATTTTAGGAAGGCCAAAATTCCTAAAGAATAGGGATTGCATTCATCAGGAATTGAGCAAGCAAGACAGGTTGTTTAGAGGCTGAGAATTGGCTAGTTTTGTCTAGGACAGTGTGAGACAGTTAGCAGAGTGCAAGAGACTCTTGTGAGAAGAGTGCATTGTAATTGCTTCATGATTTCATGGTTAATATACAATAGAAGATAGAGGGGTTTTGAGTAGCAAGATTTCCCCAGGAAATTATATGTGTTGTGGTTTGATTTGATTCTTTCTTTGCTTCATGTGATTAGCGACTGTGTTTAATTTTCACAATTGATTTGTAGAAGCGATTCAGTATCTAGCTTTAGTACATTGTTATATCGGATTGAATCCATTGATATACACATGGTTGTCTAATTTCTACATAAAAAAACTCTACTAGAAGATCTTTCCAAATGTCCTTGTATGTGATCTCCCTCTTATAGAGACTCTTATTTGTCAGCCCAATTTCTACATGGTATGCCATCGATTTAATGAAAACTTCCCTGATAGTGACTAATTTATTATATACCATCTTAGATCCATCTTAACTCTGGATCTATCAAGCGCTGAGGGGGATCACATCTCTGGAGGTGCAAACCTATTTTTTGAGTGAAAAACTTGAGGAAAATTTTGCACCTCAAGAGATTTGATCCCTCTCGACGCTTGATAAATCTGGAGTTAAGATGGATCTAGGCTGGTTTCAGTAGTGTACGACCAAGGAAAATGTATTGAACATATGATTAATTTTATCAATAATATGTAAATACATACAATATTAATATAACCTTTTTAAATATACTAAATATGTGTGAGATTTATCTTGTCATTTTTATTTTAAATTTTCTTAGTTACCTGAGTTTGTTGAGATGATAAATATTGTAAAATAACTTTAATAATAAAAAATGATGAAATATAAAAATTTAATTACAAATAGTCTTCATTGTGATCAATCTCAAACCATTTTATTCTAATATTCTTATTGTCACCCTTGTTAATTTTCTCATATTTTCATATCGATTGTATGAAAAGGACAGTTGAAATTGTAAACCATTCAAATATTTACCTCGAGTTGTTGTAGTAACCATCATACCTTGTCTCTCTTGTTGTCCAATATTGATAGGTTTAATTACTATAACACAAAAATCGATGTACATTGTCAATCATTTTTTTTTATTGCACTAAAATAAATGCACACTATTAATGGAATAACTTTAAAATTAATGTACCATCATACATCCAATTACATTAAATCATAAATCAACATATACACTAAAATCAATGCATCTAATGCTAGAAATCAAATAAGATTAGAAAATAACATCTACACTGAAATCAATGCATCTAATGAAACTATTAAAATAGGATTAAAATTCAACATCTACACTCAAATCAATGCATCTAGTGCAAGTAAGAAAGTAGGATTAGAAACCAACATATACATTGAAATCAATGCATCTAGTCCAAGCAATCAAATAGGATTAGAAATCACTATCTACACTGAAATCAATTCATTTAGTGCAAGAAATCAAATAGGATTAGAAATCATCTACATTGAAATCAATGCATCTAGTGCAAGCAATCAAATATAATTAGAAATAAACATCTACGTTGAAATTAATGCATCTAGTGCAAACAATAAAATAGGATTATAAATCACCATCAACATTGAAATCATGCATTTAGTGGAAGCAATCAAATACTATTAGAAATCATCTATATTGAAATCAATGCATATAGTTCAAGTAATCAAATATAATTAGAAATCAACATCTACGCTAAAATCAATGCATCTAGTGCAAACAATAAAATAGGATTGAACTCACCATCTACACTGAAATAGATGAATCTGGTGCAAGAAATATTCTTCCCTCTCTCCCCCCTCCATATATATCTATATCTCCCTCAGCTCCCCTTCTTTGTCTATTTATCTCACCCCACCAAACATACACACTCTCTAACTCCATATCCATCAATCTCTTTGTCCCTCTCTCCTACCTCCCTATCTTCCCCCATATCTCTATCTCTGTCTCTCTCTCTTCCCCATCACTCTTATCTCTCTCTCCAAATATGTTGCCATGTCCCTCCTTTTATCCTTCTCTCCCCCCTTGTTTCCATCTCTCCTTATATTTCTCCTTATCTAACCCCTAAACATACACACTCTCTCTTCATCCCTCCCTTTTCACACTCTCTCTCTCTCCACTTCTCACTCTCTATGTTTTTCTTCTTACATCCCTCTCCCCCTCCAACTCAATCTATTTATCCATACCTCTCTCCTCCTCCTCTAATCCTTCCTCTATCTCCCTTTCTCTCCTACCTCCCTCTTTCTTCCCCTTCTCTTTCTCTCTCCACTTCTCACTCTCTATGTCTTTCTTATTCCATCACTCTCCCCCTCCAACTCCATCTCTTTATACCTACCTCTCTCCTCCTCCTCTCATCCTTCATTTATCTACCTTTCTCTCCTACCTCCCTCTCTCTTCCCCCTTCTTCTTCTTCTCTCTCTCTCTCTCTCTACCCTCCAATCCTCTCTCCTTCTCCATCCCTTTGTCCTTCTCTCTCTCCCACCTCCATATTTATGTCTCCCTCTCCCTCTCTTACCCTTATCTACCTCTCACTCCTCTCCCTCTCTCTCCTCTCCCTCTCTCTCTCTCTCTCTTCATTCCTCCTCTCCCCACTCCTTTAGTTTATCTCCATCTCTCCCTTGTCACTCCCCCTATTTATCCACCTCTATCATATGTCTTTGTTCTTCACTCCCATATATATATATATATAATTAATTTAATACTATATTAATCCAAAGTCAATAAGTTTAATAATATTAATATGAATATTAGATTTAACGACAACAATAATAATATTAATATTAGGGTTAATAATATTTTTTTTGCATGGCATTAATAATAATTTGGTCCATGGTATTTGGTCCATAGGCTTGGTATATAATTAGGTGTTGATTTTTAATCCTATTTGATACATTTTTTATATACTTACCTTACCTCTTTATACCTCTTTTATATTTACTTATTTACCTTATTTATTTTATAAATATGGTATTTGGCCCATGGTATTAATAATAATTTATCCCATGGTATTTGTTCCATAGGCTTCACCTAAATAAAATAAATTTTTTGAGTTTTTGTAAATATAAAGAGGTTTATGGAGTAAATATAAAAATGGGTTTTATTTATTTACCATACCTCTAATTTATTTATATTTTTATTTATTTACCATACTTATGGAGTAAGTATAAAAAGAGGTTTTATTTATTTACCACACCTCTAGTTTATTTATATTTGTATTTATTTACCATATATGTTTTTTTTTGTAAATTTGGTAGGACCTTACTATTTTCTATTTATCATAAAAAAACAGGTTACATTAGATATTAAGTTAGTGGCCTCAACCTGCCCGAAGGAAACCAGGTCTGTTGGCCACCTTAACGCACTGAAAGCCATCCAAGATTGATAATGTTTCATTCTTCTACTTGCTACACTGGCCAATTCACTATTTAAAACATTAACTAAGTACCCACTATGAACTAAAGCACTATCCACAAAAATCATAAAAAACTTAAGTTGGGTTACTATCCATCTGAAGGGTCTATTGGTGTTGGATCCTTCGCAGTGGAACCAGGCATGTCCACTTGCTACAGTTTTTGAATCTGCCTTTCAATTTGTCCAATTTGATCCGTCGCTTGATACTGTGTCACCTTGATATGCTGGAGTTGAATGTTGATATCCTGACGCAATTCCATCACTGTTGATATTTGAGTCCCTTTACCTAGATGAAGACTTTGCATAGCTTTGGCCAGAACACATTTCATGATCCAGTATGTATGAACAGTTTCGTTAAACAATGAAAGACGACCTCTGGTATTTCCAGGATCAGTGATAAAATCCATAATTTCTGCTTCTACTTCATTATCTTCCTCATTACTATAGCTTTCTTTTTCCCAGCCTTGAATCACATTCCTGACTTGTGGAGGATTTCCAAGAGAGTAAGCTATCGAGAGATTCTATAACACCTCTTGCTTTGCCTTTCTACCTTGCTTACTATTCTCTGCTATAGATTTTACCATCTTCTGTTTTCCTGTATCTTGAGTTTGAGCCACACTCTGCCTCGTTTGCCTCTTAACCATTGTTCTGTTCTAGATATTTCACTGAATTAAACCTGTAATGACAATTTGTGATCCTGTATGATGAAAGAACAGAGGTATAGCAGTTAAACGTCTTTTCTTCTGAAAAAAAACTTTCTGAGGCTCATGATGCTCCTCATGATAGAGATAATGTCGTAGATCGAGAAAATTTTCGAAACAAGTTTTATACTGGACATAGAGACAGACCCATGATTGACTCTCTATCATAGCTATAAGACTCTAACAAAATAGGGTAGACTCCCATAATTACAAGGATTAATGTTAAAACCAAAACAGAGAGCATTTAAATGATGGATTTGCAACATAATACCTTGCCTCCCATAAATACAAAGATTAATGTTAAAACCAGAATAGAGAGCATGTAAATGATGGATTTGCAACATAATGCCCTGCCTATACCTATCGAGGTCGACATAAAAACCATTACTTTTAAAATGTCCAATGCTGAAATTACGGAATTTCCTTTGCCATAAATCAGTAAGGCAAGCCCACAGACAATATTGGTTCCCCCATTTAACCCTTCTATTTTACAAATATAACAAGCACAGGCAAAGACCAACCGAAGCGAGTTGACCACCATGCATGAAGGAATTATGACATCTATCAAACAGACTGCAATGCTCATCAAAATAAAAGACAGAGATATGATTAGACCTCTCGACCTTACAAGGGTCATGAAAACAAGGCTAAA
Source organism: Pinus albicaulis (assembly GCA_034641835.2). Classification (NCBI taxonomy): domain Eukaryota; kingdom Viridiplantae; phylum Streptophyta; class Pinopsida; order Pinales; family Pinaceae; genus Pinus; species Pinus albicaulis. Next base: position 252,971 of record JAXQQM020086944.1, on the reverse strand, counting down.
TAGCCTCTGGCGATATGAATTTTCCATTCCTGGCCACAGAGTAGCAAATGGTTAAAAACATTCTTATCCTTTCAGACCCTTCACTATCCTACTTTGCGTAATAATTGATATCTAAAAGCATGAGGTTGAAATTCAGAAGAATATACCCCTGAACCAAAGTGCGAACCCTCTGAACCTAAACCAAAGCATGAACCCTGTGGTTGCACCAGCTTCCGTCTGTCGCCTCAAATCCCAGTTTCTTTCGGAGGAAAATGGTTTTTCCAGTGCCAAACTAGACCTTTTGAGGCTTACCCTGTTCTGCCTTTTACACCGCCCTTATGATAGCACAGGCTGTATTACTAAATGTGCAATCATCCCCATACCCCTCGTGTACCTACTCATTCGATTAATTTATGGCGTGCTTGTCATGGTTGAGTATCACGATGGTGTATGCATGGTACCTTGCCTACACCTGTCCTACGGTCTGCCCGGTGGCAGATGTCCTCAAGCACCTCGATCGGGGATCTTCTCTACTAGTAAAATCTCTGTCTATAATGATCTGAAGAGAATGTAATTCAATATCCCAGATCCTAGCACTAAGCATCACGTCCAATTGTCTTCCAAGGTTGTGACAACCCCAATTTGCTAAGTAATCTGCTGCCTCATTACCTATTCTGTGAACATGTAAAGGTATCAGATACTGAATTTCTTTAATAATCTATCCTATTTCCTGAATAAGGTTTGCAGTCCTCTAGCTTTTACTTATCTTCTCCCATGATGATCCTTGCTGTAATTTTCTTAACACTCCTATGACCATTGCCGAATCGCCTTCTACAATAAGTAGATGGTAATTTTCTCTTTTTTCTATCATGGGGCCTTGTTTAACTGCAGTCAGTTCTGCTTAATTATTGGTTGCATGACCCATATCCATGGCATAAACTCTACAGGCTCCCCCTCGAGAATTTATAAAAATCCCTCCTGCTCCTGCTTGACCTGGATTCCCTTTTGATGCCCCATCATAATTGAGTTTAATGGATCCATTCTGAGGTACCTTCCATTTATCCTCTAGATTTTGCCGAGGGGGCCTATATTTCCAAAGGGCGTTTGAAAACATTTGAGGTTTCAAGTTTAATCTGGCCAGAATTTGAGTTTCTATACCTTCATTCTTCCAGTCATCATCTGTCCATTTCTCAACTAGAATTGTTTCTCGAATATTCTCAACCATCTTCTTCCATATTTGATTATTGTTATTGAATTCCCCTCTAAATATGCGGTAATTAATTTCTTTCCAAATCCCCCATAATATAAATCCTAAAGATAGCCTCCATGCTCTATTCAAAACTTCACTTTTAAAACCTCCTTTTCGCCATTTGATGATCGTTGCATTTATGTGTATATTATCTCTATCCGTTTGCAGAAATGTCCTTGCAATACTATTCCACATTATCTCCGCTATTTCACATTTGTTTAGAAGGTGTTCTATTGATTCATTTGTTTTCCAACATATGTAGCAAATGGAAGGTCCATGCATTCCTCACTTTTGCAACTGGTCCCAAGTTAAAATTTTCCTATGACTTAAAAGCCAAAGGAAATATTCCACTTTTGACCAATGATTGACTAACCATATTTTTCTCCATCTGGATATTTCATTGTTATTAATATTCTGAGCATGAACATTATAACCCTCCTATATGGTAAACATACCTTTACTTTGATAACCCCATCTAATAATATCACTTCCATTTGCAGTAGCTATTTTCCTTGTTCTCAATTATTTTTCAAGATTATTCCATTGCAGCGTTTCTGGTGCTCCTGGCCAATGAATTTTCTCCTTCCATCTTCTCCACTGGCTAGTCTATTGCTGGCACCAGTAATTATTGATTAATCTACTATTTTGAATTTTTGTGAATAGGAAGAGTTCTCCTAAGTCAAGCCGACTGAATATTTTTTCTCTTTGTTGCCACAAATCTTCCCAAAAAATTGTCGTTCTTCCTTCCCTCACTTCCCAAAAACTATGTTGACGGATTAGATTTTTGTTAAATGCTGCAAGATTCCAGATAGTAGACCCTTTAGGAATAATATCAAATTTAAGTTTTCCTGTTACAGTTTGAGGCATACCATATTTCCTTTCCCATATAAGTTTCCAAAGATCTTGACCTCCTTGGATCCATCTCCACCATAAGTTTGCTCCCATGAATTGATTTAAAATATATGGATCATGTAGGCCCAATCATCCTATTGATTTTTATTTTATTAGTTTATCCCATGACAGTAGAGCCCATTTCCTGCAATCATGTGCTCCTTGCCAAAGAAATTTCTTGAAAATATTCACCATTTGGCTACAAATGCTTTTAGGAGCCGCTCTCCCTGATAATTGATAAACAGGAAGTGATTGAAGAACATATTTGAGCATCATAAATTGTCCTGGAGCATTCAAAACTCTAAATGCCAAGTTATTAAATTTTTTCCCTAGTCTAGTAATAAGATCTTTCCAGTTTGCAATTCTTAAAGAAGAAGTATTTAAAGGAAAACCCAAATACTTCATAGGGAACGTGCCTATCTTGAAACCTAACGTTCTAGCTAGAAATTTTTGTGTAGCATCATTAGTATTGAAGAAATATACATTTGATTTATCAGTATTAACTAGTGTACCTGAAGCCTCCATAAATGTTTTCAGGACTTTTAAATTTTTTTTGCCTCCCGCACCGATGCCTGAAAAAATAATAGGATATCATCAACAAATTTTTGGTGTGTCAAGGAGAGAGCAAGACCCCATAATTTTAAACCTTGTAACTGTCCTTCCGCCGAGTGAGCTTTGATTAATCTTCCCAATCCTTCCACAGCTAATATAAATAAGAATGGTGATAGGGGATCTCCCTGCCGGAGACCCCTGGATATATTAAAAGGATGAGATGGAATTACATTTAGCAATATCGAGAAATTAGGAGATGATATGAATGATTGCAGCCACTGTAACCATCTATTATAAAAACCAAATGCTTTCAGAACAACTATCAAATAAGGCCAACTGATACGATCATACGCTTTGGAGAGGTCTAGTTTTATGAGCATAACTTGCAATTTAAGCATCTTTAGCAAGTGGATTACTTCCTGGGCAGTAAAAATTCCATCTAATATTTGTCTTCCCTTAACAAAACCTATTTGTTACGGAGAGATCAAACTATGCAAAAGAGGCTTCAGCCTATTAACCATTATAGTAGATAGAATTTTATAGATTACATTACATAGAGCTATGGGCCTAAATCCAACAGGGGTGTCCGAATTTTCCTGTTTAGGGATAAGAGTTAGGAATGTTGCATTCATAGCTGGATAAACATTTCGATTCCTCCTTGATTCCTCTACCAAATCCCATATATCTTGACCCATGAAGTTCCAGGATGCCTTAAAGAAATCAGCTGTGAAACCATCTGATCCAGGGGCCTTATTCCTAGGCATATTCATAACTACATCTTTTACTTCTTCCATATTGATTTCTCTCAATAAGGCTAAGTTTTGTTCTCTGGTTACTATTGAAGGGATGTTACGTGTTATTCTATCAATTGTTGTCTGTCTATTCGGATTTGGCTCCTTATGAATATTTTTAAAATTATCCACAAGCACCTTTTCCATATCCTCATGTTGAAGCAGACACTTTCCATTTTGATCTCTCAATGGGAATATTCTATTATGCTATCTCCGTTGTATCATTGTTTTATGAAATAAATTTGTGTTTCTCTCCCCTTCCTTCAGCCATTGGACCCTGGATTTTTTCTTCCACAATATCTCCTCTTGCTGCCTATGTTCTTCTAGGAAACTGAGAGTGTTTCCTTATTCTACAGCAAGGGCCTCTGTTCTTCCATTAAGGATCATATTTTTTTGTATATCTTTCATTTTTTCTCTCAGTTGGACCTGATCTTGCTGGATGTTTCCAAATTCTATTATGTTCCATCTTTTTATTTCTAGCTTAAGTTGTTTCAATCTAAGCTAAAAAGACTGCATTTTATTCCTTCCTGTAACCTGATTAGTTTCCCACCAATGTTTAGCTTTATCCAGAAACATAGGATCTCTTAACCAGAATAATTCGAATCTAAAAGGTCTATTCTTCAGTCGTTCTTTTATATCAATATCGATACGAATTAGCCAATGGTCTGATCCAAGCGTTGGTAAAATTGTTGCTTCATAGTATACATCCAGGCTTACTAGATCTTCTGAAGCTATAAAACGGTCCAACCTTGATGCAATTTGATGTCTTTCTCCACGTCTATTATTCCAAGTAAAATTCACATTCACTGTGGGGATGTCTACCAATTGAAGATCTGTCAGCAAATCCCTAAATAGTTCCATCTCCGGATCTTCTCTCCTTATTCCTCTTTTTTTTTTTCTGTCAAATTTAATAACATATTGAAATCTCCACCTAGAAACCAATATTTTTACTGATGCATATTATTTAAGGTCTTATAATTTGTAAGAATGCCTCTCTTTCTCCTCGAATTGGAGGCCCATAAACTGCCGATATGAGTATCTTTTCCTTTGATCCAATTTGTCTAAAAGTACCTGATAATATTCTCGGGATGCCTATCCATCCTTCCACTATTGTTTCTGTAGGGTTTCATAAGATTTATATTCCTCCTGCCATTCCTCTTGAATTGATAGCCATTACCTCAAAGTGGGGTTTAAACGATTGAAGAATAATATTAAGTTTCTGGACCGAGACTTTAGTTTATTGGATCAACATTACCTGTGGTCTCTCAGTTTTCAATCTTTCCTTGAGATATCTTTGTTTGCCTTTACTATTTAGGCCTCTTATATTCCAAGAGATTACTTTCATTGATTAACTTTGGGGATTTGTTGGAATACCGTTGTTAACGGTATTATCTTTCTTGTATTAATAAATATCTCAAAAACCAAATGTATTGATTCCTACAATGTCCTTCTACCTCTTTTCTTGGTTCCTTTTGGCTGGGGAGTAGGTCCCTTAGAGGCAACTGGTTCAGAATTACTTACTTCTTTTTGCGCTTGGGATGTCAAATAATGCTCAAATGTTTCTTTATAAAGTTTCTTTTGTTCTGTAGGGATAAACCTATCATCTAGATTCCTCCATTCATACGATAGGTGTTTCAATACCCTTTCTTCTACACTCAAATACTCATTGTTCTGTTCTATGTCCATTGGTTTATGTTCCAACATGCTACTATCTTCTACATTAATGTTATCCTGAGGTGATTTTCGTTTTGGTGTCTGAGTTTTCTGATTGACTAACCCTTGACCAAGCCTAGTGATATCTTCCTCTGCATGCGATGTTTCCCCTTCCTCTTACAGAATTTCATAACGGTTTGCTGAGGTTTTCTGGGCTAGCGGGTTGTGCGAACTTGGATGCGATTTATAATTTCTTTTTTTTATTTGTAAATGTTATAAATCCATCCTCTCGCTCTCATCCCTGACCAGGATTTATAGGTTGTCGGTTGGATTGTTGCTCAATATTGTTAAGAGGGCATGATTTATAAATATGGCCATACTCATGGCATCTCCGACATCTAAAAGGGATATGTTCATCGTCAAGAAGCTGCTGCCTGATTTTTCCTTCATATTCTAATTAAATGGTTTCAGGCAATGGCTCAGAGATATTCATATATACACAGATTCTAGCAAAAGAAGTATAATGACCCTGATGAGTAGTTTCTGCTATTTTAACAAAACTTCCTAAAGAATTTCCTATTCCTTCCAAAATATCTGGGTCCCAAAAATCCATAGGGAGGCCGAAAAATCGTACCCAAACTGGTGCTGGAAGAAATTGTTCCTGGTCTAGATTGTAGCATTCTTCCCATCGTCTGAGAAAGAGGCTTGAACTATTATAAAAATATGGGCCTCCTTCAAAAATTATTTCCTTATCTAATAAGTTAGTAAAAATTACTGTAAAGAATCCTCTAGCCCCAAATTTTAGATCAATGTGACCTTTGGGCTGTCATTTTATTTGTATCCATTTCAATAAATCTTTTTCTGTAGGAAAAATACCAATAAACTTACATATAAGAGCGTGATCCTTCATATAGCTCCTATATTCATCCAATTTGTTTGCAGGAATTATGAATCGGGGTTTCTTCACTTCTCGTGGCAAACATTGGCCCTTCGTCTTCGCTTGCCAATCTGCCCCCAATACAGGAACTGTCTTCTGATAAGAGCCGTCGGATTGATGTTGTCTGCTTGATTGTTCTCCACTCATTACATTTTGGTAGGAGGGGGAAGGGCCCCCTCCCGATGCCTCCACCATTGACGCACCTACGCAGAGGGACTGCCGCTTAGTGCTGCTACCAAATTTTCTGAAACCCTAAATATTCTCCGTTTTCTTGGAGCTCATTCCTCGTTCTATATAACTATAATGTTTGTTTACGATATCTATTTTTTGAGTGTTGGTAAACCTCTTCATATTTTAAATCTATATTGTTTAAATTTATTTTTAGTGATTTTTTTATTGTTTACTTATATGGTTATGTAAGTCATCATTTAAGCTAGCATTATTTAGATTATTTTTATTTTCTTTTCTTTTAGCCGACATTAGTGAAATTTCACCCGAACAGACAAGCTTACAATTTTTTTTTTTTTTTAAATTTGATTTTAAAAACTGATTTATTCTTAATTTAATTTATTTATTTTTAATTTTTAACTTTAAATTTAAATTGTTATATTGATCAATAGGGTTATTCAATTTTTGAAATCCAAACTAAAGTCATTGGTTTGGTTCCTCACCTAGTCATACTAGGAAATTGGGACGTGAAGTCAATACTTTAACTTCATCACACTTCATTAGCAAATGAAGATACTAGGAAATTGGGACGTGAAGTCAATACTTTAACTTCATCACACTTTATTAGCAAATGAAGATGCTTCTCATTGTTGTCCCTAAAGAAAAATATGAAAATCACACTTAGAAAATTGCCTACTTCAATGAAATCCAAAGGTCCCAACTTATCCAAAAGATCTAATGTCATGTCACTTGCACTCTTGCTTGGTTAGTCTCGATGTATAAATAGGATAAATATACTTTCTTTATTTTCATAGATAGATGGAAAAATGCACTATAACTATAATTTTGATAGTGCTCTTGCTTGGTTAGTCTCGATGGATGCTTGCTTGGCACATACTAAGAGACATCTTTAACATGAACACCAACCTCCAATAAAGTAAAGATGTTTTCTTTATTTTCATAAATAAATGAAAAACTACACTAAAACCAAAACTATATTTTTGAGTATTTTGACAAATAGTAAACATGTAAGTCACCTCCACTATTTTTCTTAGGAGCATGCCACCATAGTGAGTATGAAAATAATGAGTGATCTAAGAAATTAATTAACAAAAAAAATTAAATTGGTATATTATAAAAATTAATTATTAAAATGTAAATTTTAATGTTATATTATTGAAATCGCTGTTGTGTGGTTAACAATCCTTCTTCCTTATACATCATGAAATAAGGTAATTCGTGAGGGTAATGCAATAAGGTAATGCGTGAAAAGCCAAAGGCATTTAAGAAGAGTGGAAGCCTACCCCTTATACCATTGGTCATTTGACTTATACTATTGTATTGTCCTTAAAAATGTAAATAAATAAATTACCCTTTATCCTACTCTCTTAAAAAAATATTTTATTTTACTTGGTTCAAAATCTATTTATTTCTCTAAAAAAAATACCCTTTATCCCCACACTCATAAGTTGCCTAGGCTTATCCATTTTGAATATAATCTATATATATTACTTTACCCAAGTGAGGATGAAACATTTGATTGCCATGCAATATCTCAAACCATAGTTAGAAGTTTAAAAATTCAGGTAATAAAGTAGATATTGAGGAGATATTTTGGTTTGTATATAATAAGATCAACATTCAAATATATAAGGTTGTTGCACAAACTAGAGTAAACATGAGCTTATTCAATTTAACCCTATAATTTTGCAATTGTAAAACGAATAAACTAGATTTGAAAGTAAGTGACAACACTATGATGAGGGTCGGTGAGCAATTAGGAAACTAATCAATTTATGAATGTATACAAATATTTGCACCAACCAGAGACAAAGTGAATGTGTTTCGTTTTCCAACTTTATTATTATCATAGTTGTGTCATGGATGCAACAGGTAATGTGTTTTGTTTTCAAACTTGATTATTGTCATAGTTGTGTCATGGGTGCAACAGGCTTAGCTTTTATGGCCATCGAGGCCAGAAACTTGCGGAACTATGGCCATGTCCACATTTATTAGTTAGTTGATTCAGGGAATCGTTATTTTTTGTTCATCGAAGCCTACCGAGTAAGGAACCAATCAACTTTCTTTTTTCACCAAGTCGTTAGGGTTTCCTTTAAACCAATTGTGAAACATTGAACAGAAATCGAAAGTGAATTAGACCGCCTTGATCTTGCTTGAAATGAATCAAATCAAACCAAGTAATTAACCGATCGAATCGGAAATTTCAAGGGAATATTAGTAAATTTCAACCAAATATATATAGCAATTTTAGTTTATATTATTTTACTATATAGATAAGTTTAGATTTATTTTAATTTTGGATCTACCAAGTGCCCAAAGGATCAAATCTCTTTTCACTTTAAAAGGAGGTTTTCATATCAAGACACTTGGTAGATAAAATGTTAAAATGGATCTAGCTTGGTTTAATTATTAATTATAAATATAAATATAAATGTAATTATTATTTTTATGGTTTACGATTTCATCCTTGCACCATGTCTTCACCTATACGTTGTGTTGTCTACGTTTACTAGTGACGTCAAGTGTGTCATACACAGTCGGAATATCTTAACCATGACCACTGCACTCCCATCTATCACATTTTATTAAGGTGGGGAATTATTTGCCTAGAAAATAATGGAAATTTTAGTAAGATTTTGATAAAATTGGATTGAAATTTTTGGAAATCTAAATTAAGGTGATCAAGCTTCAGAATTTTGGATACACTGAAACTTTTTAATCATAGTAAATATATTTCTATTATAAAAACAATTCAAACCCTCTCGCAATCACATTTATTGAAAAATTAACCATCTAACAAAATTGTCACTCATTAAACAACACACATAGAACCTCCTTGAGCGCACATAGAAACCCAAAATATTGTCAGTCATTAAAAATTAAACAACTCACCGAGAATCCCAAAATATTGTCAATCATTAAACATTAAACAACTCACAGAGAACCTCCTCGACCGCACATAGAAACCCAAAATAAAATTTAAAAAAAAGTACATTGACAAAGCTGATATGTCTGAACTTTTAGTACTTTACAAGAGACTGCTAGAGAGGGAAGCAACTGATAAAAATAAAATTGGCTACTTAAATAAAACATAAAAATATATAACTGAGGTATTGAATTCATAACTGGTACAAGATTGATTTTTAAATTGGTGTATGTCAGAGAGCAATTTTTTAAAAATTGTGTTACTATCTCAAATCTGAAAATCGTAACCTACTTAAGAGGCACAGTCTTAGCTAATGAACTAATAAAAATATAACAGAAACAAAATTGTTGTATGTCAGAGAGTAATTTAAAAAAAAAAAAATTGCTACTATCTGTAACATCCCCACCACCACTTAGATACAATATAACCATCGTGGTTGAGCTCAAGGATAGGCAACAAGATTGTCTACCCACGCAACCGAATCCATTGCAACACAGTAGTGGAAAAACCACATAGAACAGGAGCAAACATTCCTCCAACCACATTCCCACACATTAAGGGAGACTATTTAGATACAGAGAAAAAGAAACACAAAGGAGATCATTGTTGAACATGAAAAAGAGAAGAAATTTGAGGATGACGATAAAGAAGAGAGGACTATGTTGTAGAGGAAGAAAAATTCATAAAGAAGAAAGGACTATGTTGAAGAGGAAGAAAAGGCCATAAATAAGAAAGGACTATGTTGCAGAGGAAGAAAAAGACATAGAGTAGGAAGGATGAGGAGAAGAAAGCTTTGGTTGTTTCCAGAATGAAATAAGTAGATCCATCATTTGGTTTAGCATTGCGAGGTGGTAAGAATATCTATTACGTGAGGAAAGTAGTCCCTGGACTCCCTGTAATATTGGAGGGTGGAGATGATTTTCTCTAGATTCCCTTCATAACTTGGGTGGAGGCATGCTCCTTGGATTCCTAGTAAGAAGAGTTTTTAGCCCCCCTCTATTTGTTTTCTGGTTTTTTATAGTGGGCTTTTGATTCCCGTGATTGGGTGGAACCATTGTGTGAAAGAATCATTGAGTGTGGAGGTGATAGGCCTCTCAAGTCCCTCATTTGGTTTTGGGTGGAGGTGAGCCTCTAGATTCCATGCTTCAACCTGTAATGGTAGAGCCACAATTATTATTGAAGTAGTGAAGGGTGGAGTTGGTGGACCTCTAGACTCCCCTATGAGATATTGACCGCATGAAGTAGATGGTGGGTGGAGGTGGATGGTCCTCTAGAGTCCCTATTTTAGATGGTATAATTAGTTTAATCTCTTAAGCACTCATCCTCAAGCTCAAGAATCTGGATCAGGGGGTAACTATTGCAAGAAAGACTTGGTTACATTGTGTCTAAGTTTGGGTGGAGAGTTGAAGCCTCAATCTCAATTGTTGAACACATATTATAAGATAAGTATATACTCAAGCCTTTGTACATTGATTCTTATGCATATGTTTGACGTGTTGTCTTAGAGTCTGCTGAGTGGTATTGATTCAATGTGTCAGTCCAATGTTTTTGGTATGTTATGGAATGTGATTTACTGCATACTTAAGGATTGTTGGATTCCTGGATGGTTTTTGGGTGAATGAATGAATATTTGTATGTGTTCATAGGCTAATTTTTATATTTATTATCATCCAAAGAGATCAGTAGATATTTGAACTATTATAAGCCTAAAATTGGCCCAATGGGCTTGAATTTGAATGAATGGAAAGATCTCTATCAAGATCGTTATGTAGTTAAGTATTAGCTATTATGACTTGTTTTAGCATTGTTAATCTCAGGAAGGATAACTTGAAATACATGTGTGTGTGTGTGTGTTTGTTGAATGGGTTGGATCGAGCCATGTTGAAAGCTCAAGAGAGATATCACATACATTAAAGCTAAGGAAGGATATCTCTATGGAGCTTCATAATGCATATATATGCATGGTCATGCGACACTAAACCTTAAGGAATTAAGGGCTCGACCCTCAAATCATAATAAGCTATATGTAATATAACCACCTTGATTGAGCGCGGAAGGCAGGGAAAAGTCCCAAACATGAACATATGCCATGGGATGGAAGTTCAGGGCCCAAATGAGCAAGGAGAATCGAGCTCTAAGTGCCCATGCGATCAGGCACTATGTCTAAGCACTAGGAGGTCTCGACAATGGATAGGAAACAAATCCTCCAAATAACAAGAAATTTGTCGTCTTAGAAGAATTACCCTGAAGAATTCAAGTGGAGGCCAAGACGATCTCATTGGGATGAAATCGCTAGGACGAGATTACTTTGTGGAGGCCTCCCAATCTAATCCTGGTTTTTGAATCGGTGTATGTGCTCCCATCATTGGGTGGACCCTGGAGAAGATTACCTCATAGGTTTCAAAGGGAGTCCGGGATGGAACCCACAGGATTTAAGCACTGAGACGATATAGTGCAGTGGGGCCAATGTCTGGTCCATTCTGCTTAATCATGGGAGAGGATCCTGAGTTAAATTATAACATGAAAATGAGTTTTTCCATGCAGCGAAAGATTGGTGGGTCCCATGTCTAGCGTGGCATGTGACGTGGCTTCAACTTGATGTGGCGACCCGGGATATGGGACACGTGTCACCTAGATTTTGGGTTTTGGTGAGGCCATGCGATCAATGGATGAGTGACACTTGGCACTCTAGGGTCAAACCACATGGAGGGTGTGACATCACCCTGACGATAAAGTTCAATGACTCCACCACAGGACCTCTACCCTGGCAATTTAGGTTGAGGATAGGTGTAATACCGTCAGGATTTTAATCCTAGTGTGACGTGGCAGAGATGGATCACATAAGCATGCACATGTGAGTGATGGCAATGCCATGCATAGGAGGTTATATATCTAGGTCAACCGTGTTGTTTGAACGCATTTCAAAAGGAAAAGGTCAAGATGATGTGGTAGGGGCAGAGCCAAGTGCACGGAAAGGTGTTGGGACACATGGAGGAGGGATCCAGGTAACCTTGACACCTTGACTCGTGACACATTCATGTGGTGCTATGTGTAGAAATCCTCAGATTTAATCTCTGGGGTGAGGTGGAAAGGGTGGTCCGCATGACGTATGTGTTATATATATGTATATGCTTGCATGAGTGTGTTACGAGCCATGGTTGTGGAGAGTCGTAACACAAGATGAATAAGTTGGTAGTTTCCACGTGGAAGGCTAAAGTGACATGGCACTATCTAATAGGAAAGTTTTTAATCGACCATATCTTTTGATCTATGAGTCAAATTAAAGAAAATTGTATATCGTTCAAAAGGTCTCAAGGAGATGAATGCAACGATGTCATTCATTTTAAGTTTTAAGGAAGCTTAGAAAGATAAATAAAAATTAGACCCCATTTCCATAACAGGACATTAGAGGTGTAGGCTTTAACCTTGTACAAAAATTGTCTGCAGACAAATTCTTAAACACAGAAAATAAACAATGGTGAGAACATAAACATAAAACACATGTAGACAAATATTTTCCCCTGGATCCCAAAATCGGGACTACCAGATTCATTTTTCATTATGTTCCTTTCAATGTTACAATACATATATATACATGTCGAAGAATTCATAAACTCCAATCCATTAACCATGGTTTAGAACATTACCATAGTTCCCTTGACCGGATCTACAAAATTCCATGGGCAGAAAACCATCACAAAACCATGTGCAAACCCCATGCTCAAAACCATAGGTAGGTCCACCCACCTAATACAAGGTCCAAAGAAAATTTCTTGGGGCATTGCCCCGGATCCCCTACAGGGGGGATACCGCCCCCTTGCAAACCCTTCGACAAGGGGGGCTACACCCCCCTATTACACCCAGCGCAACAAACAGGGGTCACTTTTTTCCCCTGTGATCCCCCCGCGCGTGCAACTAGTCGTGGAAAGAATATAACACACACCCAAAAAGAGGTCAATTCATCAGAGTAACTACCTCCTTCTACCCTTAGTAGGGGTTAGGGATAGTAGGGGTTTGTTACAACTTTCCTTAGGGACTCTTCGTAGCTAAATTATCCATGATAAAAAAATGTTAGTTTCACATCTCCAATCAATAAAAACCACATTTTCACATCAATATAGTTCATTATTGAATTTATAAAATATACTTGTTCTACTAGTGCATTGTATCAAGGTGTAATTTTTCCACATTTTGGGGAAATTCCTAATCAATACATATGTGTGCATCTTTTGAAATTTAAACATGAATGAAAATGTTTTTAATAACAAAATAAAATGATGCTAGAGACCTCACAAAATCTCGAAAATATAATACATTCTCATTTCAATATTCTTTATCACCCGAAGCAAACCCCTTTTAAGTTTCAATCAAACTTTATAAATACTCATTTTCACCAACATTTATATGTGTTTTAATTTTTCATTCGAAACACATATATATAAAACCCAAATAAACTTCAATTTATCAATTACGGAACCAATAAATAAAGTGGTCAACCTTTGATCGTTCTAAAACTCCATCATTCGAACCTCCTTGAATCTAACAGTCATCGCACTATATATCCATTCACCATCCGATCTGATGGTGATCGCACTCTAACTTCACCCGACCTTTAACATTTCGAAGGCACGCGATATAAGTGGTTTTTGACATCCATGTGTCAGTTGCTGGAACTTATCGTGTGGAATCAAAAAATACCATTAACAACTCAAAAGTTGTGTGAAACATTGCTCGGGGTTTTTCCAAAACCGCTTATTCACCGATTTTATGTGTGAGCTAAGGTTTTGATCATACACCGTTTCATTCTTTTCATAAATCAACCATAAAAAAATAAAAGTGCAATGTCTCAATAATGAACTGGTAAGATGTTACTGCAACAATTTCGACCCTTTCAAGGTATCAATCATAACGAAATGGGCACAACCACTCTCTAAAATGAATCCACGAACTATTCAATGTTAAACACAATTTCAAACTTAGAAAATGGAGCAAAGTACCGGTATATATGAAAAAATTAATTATCAATAATTTTTCCGATAAAAAAAAGCACAGAATTACATAACACACTTCAATCCAATTCTATTAAAATGAAACCACAAGGTCTCACCCTTCTCTGGTCAGATTACATCAATTTTTTTGATCTCTGTCTTCCTTTGTCCTCAAAATCCAATATATAGATCTCTCCCTATTCTCATTATCTATATTAGGCATTACATTTTTGTTTCCTTCTTTTATGGATCAAATCTAACAATATACCAACTCGATCTTTATATTTATCATTCTAATCCCTATTTCGAAGATTTATTGCACACCTATGCTAACACTCACTTACCTATTCTAATCAAAATACAACTGTATAATCTGTTACAAATTTTAATTAAATACAGATTCGAGAGATCCAACCCTCTTGGTAAATTTTGGTTTAACCACTTAAGAAATGACATTTTCCTCATATTAGCCACAACATGTGAAAATCCATTCACATTGCTGGCTATGTCCGGATGCTCCTGCATCAGACTCCCGGGGAAGGAAAGAATCATTTATTAAGTTTTCAGGATTTACTTCATACTTTCGTAACTCTGCTGCTGTTACTCAACTGGCATCCTCCAGTGGCTGTCCCTTCCATTTGACTAAATATTGAAAATAAATTTGTCCTCCGGTTTTTTTGGATACTCTTCTCTCCAGAATGGCTTCTACCTCTTTCTTGACATTCTTTGGCAATTGGTCTTTCCAATTTAAAGTCTGATTTTCTTCTGGTGTACAATCTTCTTGTAATTCCTCCTATGTTCCTCTATATGGGTACAAATCTGCAACATTGAAAATGGGTGATATTCCAGTCCCTTCAGGCAATTCTATTTCATATGCATTTGAAGAAAATTTCCTCAAAATTTTACATGGTCCTATCTTCTTCACCTTTGAATTATTGTAAGTTTTAACATGAAATATTTATTTTCTCAGATAAACCATGACTAGATCTCCTACTTAGAATTCCTTCTCTTTCCTCTTCATATTAGCTCTTTGTTCATATTTCCCACTGCTTTCCTGCAATATGTTTTTAACATCTTCCTGTAATTGTTGCATCTGCTCTGCAAATTCTTCAGCCTTTGCACTTCTTACCTCTTGCTTTCCCAAATTCCTGAGCTCATACATACCTCTTGGATTCATTCCAAAAACAATTTGGAATGGAATCATTCCAGTACTCTGATTTGGAGTATCATTATAAGCAAACTCAGCGTGAGCAAGTGCTAAATCCCACATCTTATGATTTTTATACACTAAACTCATCAATATGTTTCCGAGGCTTTTGTTTACTACCTCTGTCTGCCCATCTGTTTGAGGGTGATATGCAGAGCTGAAACTAAGGTTGGTACCTAGTTTCTACCAAAGAGTTCTCCAGAAATGTCCAACAAACTTTGTATCCCTAGCAGACACAATACTTATAGGCAATCCATGTAACCTTACAACTTTTGAAAAAAACATATTAGCAATATGTGTTGCATCACTGATCTTTTTACAAGCAATGCAATGAGCCATTTTAGAAAATCTATCCACCACAACATAGATGGAATCATTTCCTCTTTGAGTCTTTGGCAGACCCAAAAAAAAATCCATACTAACTGCATCCCATGGTAGGTTTGGTATTGGTAATGGTTGGTACAATCCTGTGTTTTTACTCCTCCCCTTAGCATGCTGACAGATCCTGCACTCCTCAACAATTTTCTTAACATCAGTCTGCATCTTTGGCCAGTAATAAAAAGCATTTACCTGAGCAAAATTCTTGTCTTGTTCAAAATGTCCAGACAAGCCTCCACTGTGTTTCTCTTTGATTATGTTTTCCCTCATTGAACACTTAGGAATACATAATTTGTTACTTCTGAATAAAAAACCTCCTTGGATAAGATAATCCAACCACTGATTTCTGTTATGAACCTCTGGATTTTGTACAAATTCATAAATATCTTTAAATTCTGCATCATCTTTATACATATCAACCATTTCTTCAAATCCCACAACACCAACTTTTAATTCTTGTGCAATAAAATTTACCCTGCTCAAAGCATCAACAACTGTGTTCAACTTACCACTTGTATGCTTAATTACAAAGGTAAAACTCTGTAAAAACTCTACCCACTTGGCATGCTTCTGGTTCAGTTTTGGCTGGTTATTTATGAACTGTAACGCATGATTGTCAGAATACAATACAAACTCTTTGGGTAGTAAATAATGTCTCCATTTTTTTAAAGCTTGTATAATAGCATAAAATTCTTTGTCATAAGAGGAGTATTTCTTCTTATCTTCATTCAATTTCTCACTGAAATATGCTATTGGTCTTTGTTCCTGACTTAACGCTACTCCAATTGCAACTTCACTAGTATCAGTTTCAACTTGAAAAACTTTTTCAAAGTCAGGCAAAGTTAAAACTGTTTTTTCTATAATTTTCTTCTTCAGTAACTTAAAATTTCAGTCTGCTGCTTCTGTCCATTTAAATGGTTGATTTGTCTCTTTTATTGTTTCAATAATCGGAGCACAAATCTGACTAAAACTTCTGATAAATTTTCTATAAAAACTTGCAAGACCGTGAAAGCTTCTTACCGCAAATATGTTTCTATGAGTTGGCCAATTTACAATTGCTTGGATTTTCTCTGGATCCATTTTCAAACCTTCTATAGAAACTACAAACCCCAAATAGACTAAATCTTCTTTCATAAAACTACATTTCTTCAGATTTATTAGCAGTTTCTCTTTCTGCAAAGTTTTCAGAACTACTTTAAGATGTTCCAGATGTTCTTCTTTACTTCGACTGAAAATTAAAATATCATCAAGATAAACAATTACAAACTTGGCTGCATATTCTTTTAATACTTCATTCATCAATCTCATGAATGTGCTAGGTGCATTAGTGAGTGAAAAAGGCATCATTAACCAGTCATACAACCCACTGTTTGTTTTAAATGCAGTCTTCCATTCATCCCCTTCTCTAATTCTTATCTGATGATAACCACTCTTCAAATAAATCTTAGTAAAATATCTTGATCCACTCAAGCAATCCATTAAATCATTCATTCATGGTAAAGGAAAACGATACCTGATGGTGATTTTATTTATGGCTCTGGAATCTGTGCACATGCGCCATTCTCCTCCTTTCTTTGGACTAAGTACTGTTGGTATAGCACATGGACTAAGGCTTTCTCTTACCAACCCTTTATCCATTAACTCCTGTACTTGTCTCCCAACTTCTGCATTTTCATGAGGGGTTAATCGATATGCTGCTTTATTCGACAAAATTGCTCCAGGTATTAGATCAATGTGATGACTAATACTCCTGATTGGTGGTAATGCATTTGGAAACTCATCCACAATAATATTAGAAAAATCACACAATAATAATTTCTTCAGATAAATCATCTAAATTTGTGGAAATTAAAATTATCTTAGGTTTCCCTAGAATAGTAAAATGCATTTCTTCATCTTTTTCAATTTCTTGCAATGTCTCTTTTCCACTCATCAGCATAACACTGTTTCCTGATGTTCCTTTGTCGGCTTCATCCTTCAATGGTAGCAGTGTGTCTTTGTTTCCATCCTTCTCCAGGGTATAAGTGTTTCTTCTGCCATCATGTATGGATTTCCGATCAAACTGCCAAGGTCTTCCCAACAATATGTGACATACATCCATTGGCATTACATCACATAATATAACATCCTTGTAAGTGCCTATCTGGATTTCTACCTTACATTGTTCTGTCACAATAATATGATGGCCTTTTTGCAACCATGATACCTTATATTGAGTAGGGTGTACTATCTTTTTTAATCCCAACTTGTCTCCCATTTTTGTAGAAACAAGATTGTCAGTACTACCATTTTCAATTACCACTTTGCAACACTTACCTTTAGACTTGAATATTGTCCTGAATAAATTATTTCTCTGAGCTGGCTCTTATGCTTCCTTTTCTGTTTTAAGCAACACCCTCTTCAATAACAAAGATTCTCCTGCTTCGGGTGGTTCTTCTTTCCCTTTATCCTGAGGAATTTCCTCTTTATCTTCAGCAACATTCACATTTCTCTGAGTTGTTGATTTATTATGAGGACATTTCCATGACCCATGTCCCCATTCACCACATGTATAGCACCGAATTTATCTTCCTCGACCTCTACCTCTGGGTACAAACCTTCCTCGACCATAGTCTCCTCTCTGTGGTGGTCTGCTACTTGAGCCTCTCACTTCATTCTGGGAGTGTTGAAATCTGGGTTTAAATTCTCCTCTACCTCTCACAGAACCCTTACCTCGGTTCTACTGGTTTTTCTTCCTCTGTATCTTCTCTTCTGCTTTCAAGGCTACCTGATAAGCATCCTCAATTGTCTTTAGATTTAGTAAACTTATCTCATCCTGAATATCATACCTCAGACCATTTATATACCTGGATACTTTCTCCACATCATCCTCTACACGACCAGCTCTAATATTTAGTTTATAGAACTCCTCGGTATATTCTTTCAATGCCATTCATTTTTGCTTCAAATTTTGTAATTGCTTAAAAAGATTTAATTGATAATATTTGGGCATGAATTTACCTTTTAATTTGCTCACCATCTTGTCCCATTGTTTGATTCTGGGTTTTCCTTTTCTTTGTCTGGATAGCTACAATTCTTCCCACCAAATAGCTGCATGGCCTTTTAATCTAGTAGCTGCAATCTTCACTTTTCTTTTGTCTTCGACTTATTTAAAGTAAAAATATGTATCTAATGAACTGATTGAGTCCATTAATTCTTCTACATTGAGATTCCCCTCGTACATAGGTATATCCACCTTTGGCCTTCCAGTTGTCTTCACCAACATCTTCAACACTTTAGCTGCTTCATTGTCTTGTTCCTCTTCTTCTTCAGATGATTCCTCAGCATCACTGGTGCCTCCTACATGAGGTGCTTGTCTCTGGGCTGTTTCCATAGCTTCCATCCGTGTTCGAAGATGTCGTACCTCTTCCAGCAAAATTGCATTTGCTACAGGTTGTCCCCGACCTATTCCTATGCCTCTTCTTGGTGGAATTTTGTAAAACAACACAATCTTCAATTTGCAATCTGAGCTCTGATACCAAATGATGCCAGAGACCTCACAAAATCTCAAAAATATAATACATTCTCATTTCAATATTCTTTATCACCTGAAGCAAACCCCTTTTAAGTTTCAATCAAACTTTATAAATACTCATTTTCACCAACATTTATATGCGTTTTAATTTTTCATTCGAAACACATATATATAAAACCCAAATAAACGTCAATTTATCAATTACGAGACCAATAAATAAATAGGTCAATCTTTGACCGTTCTAAAACTCTGTCATTCGAACCTCCTCGAATCTAACATTCATCACACTCTATATCCATTCACCATCCGATCTGACAGTGATCGCACTCTAAATTCACCCGACCTTTAACATTTCGAAGGCACACGATATAAGTGGTTTTTGACATCAACGTGTCAGTTGCTAGAACTTATCTCGCGGAATCGACAAATACCATTAACAACTCAAAAGTTGTGCGAAACATTGTTTGGGGTTTTTCCAAAACCGCTTATTCACCGATTTCCTGTGTGGGCTAAGGTTTTGATCATACACCGTTTCATTCTTTTCATAAATCAACCACAGCAAAATAAAAGTGCAATCTCTCAATAATGAACCAGTAAGATGTTACTGCAGCAATTTCGACCCTTTCAAGATATCAATCATAACGAAATTGGCACACCCACTCTTTGAAATGAATCCGCGAACTATTCAATGTTAAACACAATTTCAAACTCAGAAAATGGAACACAGTACCGGTATATATGAAAAAAATTAATTATCAATAATTTTTCCGATAAAACAAAGCACGGAATTACATAACACACTTCAATCCAATTCTACTAAAATGAAACCACAGGGTCTCACCCTTCTCTGGTCAGATTACATCAATTTTTTTGACCTCTGTCTTCCTCTGTCCTCAAAATCCAATATATAGATCTCTCCCTATTCTCATTATCTATATTAGGCATTACATTTCTGGTTCCTTCTTTTATGGATCAAATCTAACAATATACCAACTCGATCTTTATTTTTATCATTCTAATCCCTATTCTGAAGCTTTACTGCACACCTATGCTAGCACTCAATTACCTATTCTAATCAAAATACAACTGTATAATCCGTTACAAATTTTAATTAAATACAGATTTGAGAGATCCAACCCTCTCGGTAAATTTTGGTTTAACCACTTAAGAAATGACATTTTCCTCATATTAGCCACAACATGTGAAAATGCATTCACATTGCTGGCTAATTCCGGATTCTCCTACATCATAAAATATGCTTATTGTTTCCTTTTCTCCTAAATGCAATTTAACATAGTACAAATTATCTATAAAAATTTTAAAAATATGATTTACATAAAAAAAGCAACGTGTATTTTAAATATAAGTATTTCCCTATGTATCTTGTAAACATTAAGGAAGAGTATATCCCAAGTTCAATAGGAACTAAGTAGTTGTGTCTAAAATTCAGAAATAAAGGAAGAGGCAACATGGGATACCTCATATGCTACTTGAAGTGAAATATGTATGATGTCTATGGCTGGCGATAAGTGTGATATCAATTTTTTTCTTCATTGTTTGGGAATTTTATTGGATTTTCATAATTTGGTATTACAAGTTCCATATTTTTATTTGTATCTCTTGTTAGCAAAGGCTACATAAAGCCACAATGTGATATTCTGGTCTAAGAATTGTAACTATTTTCCTTGTTAAAGGATTCAAGAGTTTGAAAATGGTCAATGCAATATAGTAAAATATATATGTATGAAGTGAACAACCAACATAGATCCATTTTAACTCTAACAATTGATGTGAAAATTTCATGGTGGTTTAAAGATCTTGATTTAATGGATATTTATTAGTATGTGTGTGTATTAATTCCTCATATCATGTAGGCCGATATAAAACAATCAGAAATAGTGTGAAATATAATTGACTTAGTTTCCTCATATTCCAAAAGTTATTTTGATTTCATTCGTTATAATATTATTTTTATATGTGAAGGAAAATGGAATAGACATTGCAATATCTTGATTGTGGAGAAGCCAGCTTATTTTAGAGAAAAAATTACAGGATGGAGAAAGGTGACACCAAATTCAGGTTTCATGTGAAAAATGATCTAGAAAACATAGAGAAAATGGTGCAAGAGTAAATAAATCACTCACTACAATATTACATTATATTGTGCTCATCTGTAATAGCCCCTGGTTGATTTTCCCTATAAATAAAATAAGACCAAGGTCATGGAACATGTATTCCAAGATGAATTTTGGGAAAAACTTTATAGTGGGCATCACTTTTGGTTAATTATAGATATGAAAATTGGAAAAGGAATTTGTAAAGGAAAGAGACAATAAATGGAATTTTAATTATGAAAATAAAGGCAAGTAGGAGAAAAGGAAGGTGAAGAGACATATATTTGCATGCAAAGGAAATTAGAGGGAAAATTAAGGAAAATAAAGAAAACCAATGATAAAAAGGCTATAGAGAACCGATTCACAAATTTTGTTGGTTTAGATTTTTGACAGTTTTGAGTTGCGCTCCCTTTTCATTCTCTCATTATCTAATACTCTTTCACACTTACAGAACACTTGGAGCACTTTGGAATTAACTTGGATTTGGAGAAACCTGGCAAAGGAAAGTAGGGGATGCAAGGAAACAGTTGGATCAACAACTACAACTGGATTTCTTTGCAGGTAACAAGTTGCATGTGTGATTTTCTTGTTGATTTTTTTTTGCATGGTATATGCATGTGATTCATGGGTTATTTGTTGTCAATGGCATGGATATTTACCTAGATTGACAGTAGTTTTAGCCTTTCCTTTCCATTTCCTATGTAGCCATGGTGTTGTGGGTTTTTCCACTTGTTTTCTGATTGGTGCTCAGGCTCCCGATAGTTTTGGGTTGGAAAAAATTCTCTAGAAGCTATGGAACAATTTTGGTGAGTTACTAGTTCTTAAAGTCATATGTTGGGAAAAATGTTGTAGAGCCCTGGTGGGTTGAGTTACTAGTCCCTGGAGTTGTGGTTGGAACAAACGTTCTGGAGCCTTGGAAGGTTGTGGGTTGATTTACTAGTTCCTGGAGCTCTGTACAGCCTGGATAAAGACTTATATGGTTGATTTTAGTGATTTTTGGAGCATAGAGGTTGAATCACTGTGGTTGAGGGTTGAGGTGGTTTGGCCTCTATAATCCCTGGTTGGTTTTTTCTTGGTTTATTCCATGAGATCCCACATTCATGCTTGGAATATGGCATGGGGGTGATTAGTTGAAAGAGAGATTTGGTTCAACCCAATCTATGGTTAGGTGGTATGTGGAAGTCTCTAACTTGGTTGTCATTTTCATATGTTAATAAGAGCTTTTTTCCTACTATGATTTATGGAAATTTGCATCAACTGTGATTTTGATATTATTGTTGAATTTCCATGGTTTCTGTGCTAATTAGTTGTCAGTTATATGTGGTTATATGATGTAATCTATCTATGGCTATTGGCATGTTTTGACAAGTTATTGAATGGTTGATGAATGCATGGAATAACAAGTTTTATTGTAGCTAGTTAGAGAGGGCTTAGAGCCTTCTCGATGATTCTGAGATGAATACTATCGGTCTATGATCAAATATGAATTCATGACCTGTAGCTTACATTCTTGCCATATGTTTGATGAGATGTTTGTTATGGATTGGGAATAATTGGGTCAAGTTCTTGCTTGAGTTTTTTTCAATTTCTTTGTCATTACCTTTGATTGCATTCTAGAAAGTTACAAACAATTCTGGGCAGCAGTCTCGTGGTTGGACTGAAAAGTTGGCAAAAATCCTAGAACCACATGCTTAGAACTAAGGGATTTAGGCCATAACTACATGGAATAAGGCTTGTGCATGCAGTTGGGGCCTCATAACTGCACTTGTACCTTGTTGTGCATGTGGTTGGGGTGTTATATCAGAGAAAAAAGGTTCCAACTCAGGGATTGATCACCTGGAGTGGTTGTTTACTCCTGAGTGATATCACTACAAGGAACACACCTTCTAGTGGAGGTTATAACATAGGCTTTTAGTGTTATAATATTGGAAAAAAATTTAAAAAAAACATCTACTGAGCCCTGTTATTACACCAAGAGTGTTGCATCTCCCGGAGGCTACTCTACTTTAATTTATCAACCCGAGGTTCATGCAAACTTGGAGGTAATAGTGCTTTATACACAACAGATGCATTCTACTCATGCCATCCTCTTATTAGTTCTACGATGAGGTGCTACTACTAGGGTTACTTCTAGGGAGTGACTTTTGTCACACTTCTGGATGAAAACTAAGACTGCAAACAACTCATGACCATTACTCTATCAACAAGAAAAGAAATTATTCTAGATCATAATGACTCATCTAGCGAACTACAAGAAAGGAAATCCACACTTAGGCTAATGCAAGAAATAATTTAAATTAAGTGTCATCCATGATTTTAAATTGTTGAATTGAACTTGCAGAAAGGGAAACTAATCTAGGCACACATGTTGAACCAAATGACTGATTGAAATATATCTATCTCACGCTTGACTGTTATGCTTAACAATGCACCTCTCAATGAGATAACTATGCTTTTAAGTAACTTTCTTTGGCAGCAAAAGAAGGAGGTGCTAAGGTGACATAATAGGGACTTGGACTCATGGTTTTGAGAGTTGAATGTGTCTTGGAGGTTGTGACAGGTCTAGATGAGGTTAAAGAGAGATTTTGGGCTGAAGAAGTGACTGACTGGCGCTACTACAGGATTTCTTGTAGTGCTATAGGATATCTTGAAATGCTACAGGAAATAGGCTGAGGGTAGTTTGAGGCCATAAATGGTGAGAAAAGGGGTGGGAGAGGTGAAATGAAGGTGGATTTAGGTGGATGGAAGGTTGTGTTGAAAAGTGTAACTAGGATAAGTCTTCATATTGACTAAGTAATTATAGATTTATGTAAAGAAGAAGAAAAAGATAATAAAAAGTATTTTTTTGTACTTGCCTCATGGGTTTAATGAACAAGATTGTATTATAGGCTAATAAACTTCTTCTTGATGTGTATTAGGGTTTTGTCTTCTAGGAATAATATAATTAGGTGTCATATGTATGAAGAAGCTAGTCTAAATTCTCCAAGACCTTGTCAAAGAAACCATGGAAGAATAGCTTATGTTAGCCCCCAAATATACGCTGAAAGATAAGCTAAATTGATGTGTTAAAGTCGGCCTATTAATTTTGAAGTTGGTCTACAAGACAAACTGTGAGGTCGGCCTAAAGTCTGGACAATGCACTATATATTAACTATCTTGTGGCTCATTTAGACTTAAGGATTTCAGATTTCTATGAAAATATGCAGATTTCCTAAGGTTGTTTCAGAGGATAAAAATGTGGATATCTAAAGACTAGAATAGGGTTTAAATGTGGATATATTACATCAAAGTTTTGCGGACTTTTCTAAGTAACAAAAGGTGTGGATTCCTCTATGAAGAAGTGCAGTGAATAAGTTTGGTTTTTCTTAGAGGTAAAAATTGTGTTAAGTTCAAGAAGAAATGCAGATCACTATGATGTATATATGAGGATAACTTTGATATGTATGCAAACCACTATGATGTATGTATGTGGATAACTTTGATATGTATGTGGATCTCCGGATCACTATGATGAATGTTGTTGTCAAGTCTAAGGAAGAGATTCAGGCAAACACACTAATATGCACCTACAATCTATTACGGAATCAGGTCTGTGTTCTATGCGGATGCAATGTTATGTGAAGGACTAAAATGGATGTGAAAGTTAAGGGTCACTGCTGGATAAGAAAAGAGAGGAAGGTAAATCTATGATTTACCTTCCCTCTCACATTTCATAAAATATAGGTCAGTGCAGGTTGATGAAGAAAAGAAGGATCAACAGCAGTATCAAGGTCTTGGAGACATTCATAGGTCAAGGGTCTGAGTATTGGTCATGGTACTTTTCATTTGAAGATCTATAAGAATAATTTCTCGTGGGTTTTCCTTTACAAGAGGGAGAGGTTTTTCCCTGGCTCTAGGAGCCTAATTTTGTGTCTCTTGTAATTTGATAATTGACTTGATGAAAGACTAAATAAGATAAAGAAGAGAAGACATAAGTAACTCAAGTAAGCTCACAAGTAATTATCAAGAAGAGAATTTGAATTAATCTCTGCCCCTCCAAATTCTCAACATGGTATTAGAGCTAAGGTGCTAAAGACAAAGGGCTATTTGACAAGAAGACACTCAAGGATCAAAAGTTCAGTTTTATAGAAATCATCAAAGCAAAAGTCAAATTATACATTGAAAATTCAAATTCATTTTGCAAGTAAATCCTCAAACCATCTCAAGAAGACTTTCAACCTTATTCAAAGAATCCACACATCAAGGAGGTAATCTTTGACATCAAAGATTCTTGATAATGGAGACATTGTTGGAAGGAACATCATTAAGCACCACCCAACACTATTGAAGACATCTTAATTCTAAAGTAATCCTTGATCATCAAGGATCCCAGATCATCTTCATCATTATCAACAAGGAACCTGATAGAAGAAGAAAAGCATCTACTCAAGTAAGTATCTTTATTAATTCATATGAAACTATAAAAATGTCTTCTTTGCAAAGAAAGAAACAAATTGGTTAAGTTTTCAAACTTTCCTGCATGGAAGAAAAGGACAATGAAGTCATGCCAAATACATGAAGAGAGATATAAGAGCCCAAAGGATTCTTACAAAATCCATAAAAGACTCTATCATCTTCGATGTATCAAATATAGAATCATCAAAAGGAATATATGAGAAATTGGTGGAGATATTCTTTGTGAGTACTGTAAGTGAAGCAATCTCTCTGAGATCAACTGCAGGAACTAGGAGAAGTAATGTCTGACACTGAGATGACTACAGTGGTGCTGAATTCTCTGCCACAAAAATGGGGAAACTTCACTTCAAGTTTATACAAAAAGAAAGAAGCCACAACATTCCATGATTTATGGTCTCTATGTAAAATAGAGTAAACAATATTGAAACCCTAACATGATACAGGATCAAGTGAAGGGAATCTAGCCTTTGCAGCTGTTATCACAAAATTAGACCTGATAGGTTGCTAATCAAATCAATCTCATGCAACTGTTTCAAACCAATCTTTTGATTGAGGCTTAGCCTCTTCAACCTGAGAGGGCTCTCTTAAGGATTAATGATTTGGATATAAAGTATAGATGGCTAGCTCTATGTGGGGTAATAAGCATATAAATGATAGATATTGGTTATAAATCACATCAGCAAGTGCACATTGGGCTTATGGAGTCAAAATAGTTTCAGTAAAACCAATCAATCTACTTAGCATGGAAGTTGAGGCATATCAAAGTTTAGTCAAGAGATACACATGTGAAACTGTAAAAAACACAGTCAGTTTGTCTATATAAGAAGTCAAAGCATCAAATATGAATTCTGAGTAACATAAAAAAACACCACTACCATAGGATAGTAAAAATATGCAATTAAAACAATAATACACTAGAACTCTTTATGAATCTCAAGTTGTCTAAGTAGAAATCTCTATATTAAGCTGAAAACCAGTCACTTACAATAAACACAGTCCTTTGCTAAAAATGTCCAACCCCTGCATATTCAACTTCTTGATATTTTATAGATCATTTACAACATAAGTTAACCTTATCTGATGCTAGATACATTGAACTCCTGACTCTTGACACCTAGCCTAACCATATGACATGGTATTTATTACAAAAAGACAGTTAATCTACTAAACAGTCCTATTACAAATAGGATTCAAACTCCTTATCTCTTTTCATAACAACCTTATCTAAACTAAATTACATCATTTTCCAAGTGTATTCACATATGGTGGAATTTAGATGATAGGCTTAAAATCTTTATGACCATAATTTTGACCTCCATCAAAGTAGGAAACAGTCCCCTGTTTTCTAGGCATAGGGTCCCTTGCAGTTTTGAAATCTTCTGACCATCATAAATTCATCATTTCGAGGTCCTTTTCTATTAGGAACTGAAGTAACACCTACAAAAAATCATCCCTAAGCTCCAGCTGTCCCAAACCATCATCAAATTGTTCAAATGATTTGAAATAGACCTACGCTATGAAAATAACACAGTTTCGTAGCGCTTTTCGTAGCACAGCTCTTTTAACTTTTTTCCTTCAAAATTTTGATTTCTTTCCTCCGGGATTATCTTAATTATCATTTAATACATCCTCCCTAGAAATTTCAGGTCATAATTCATACTTTTTCCCTTCAAAAATTTATGAGAAAGAGTGAAAAAATCTGCTACAGTAGTTTCGTAGCGTTTTTCACTCTTTTTACACTGTTTGCGCTACGAAACTGCTAAGTGGGCAATTTTGTCCAAATTTTTTCAAAGTTAAAACTACAAATGTGCCAAAAATCAAAATAATGCTGATTTCATCAAATCAAAAAGCCATATGAACTGAAAAACACAGTTTTCATGAGGTTCATTCTTAATTTTCACTTGATTTAGCTTTTGAGTTTTTAATGATTGTCATTTTGCACCTTTTTTCTCTAACTCATTCTGAATCACTTCCAGCTGCTGCTCCAAGTCTTCCACTTGACCTTTAAGTTTCTTGTTACTAGCTCTCAAGTGAGTATTTATTACTTTGACAAATTTGGCTTCCTTTATTGCTGGGACAGTCCATGTGAAAAATTGCTCTGCACTGCTTGGGGTTTCAGACATAGAACCAACTTTACCTTCCCACAGTGCCTTCCTTCTTTTGAACTCTGCTTTCTCAATACTATGATTTCTAGCCCTCTTTCTCATCACAAAAATTTCTTGGTTTTCCAACCTCAATTTCTCCTCAAGATGTTTAAACTCTGTTTTCTTTCTCACTTCTTCTTCTCTCTCTTTTGTTCTGCTGGCTGTAGACTTCTCTGTAGGTTTTGAGAGATCAACCAATTCTTCAGGAGCTTTAGCTATTTCAATATTTTCTTGAATTTCCTTTTTACCTTCCTTAAGTTTCTTAGCATGCCTAGTTAAAGGCTTTCTAGCTTGAAAGATAAAAGCTGCATTTTCACCCTCAAACTCAAGCTTCTTTACAGACTTAGATTTTTTCTGTTTGTGCTCATCTTATCCAATGAAGTCAGCTTGCAAAATGGGTGTCTCCTCTATTTGAATTGCATGCATGATTTCATCTAAGTTTCCATTTATCACTGGGATGTCCTCTATATCTGTAGCAATTATTTTTCCCTTTAATGCCAATACTTGGCTTCTTGTCACTCTTTTGATTTCCTGCTTGCTGGCAACTTGTTTTTGTTTTTCCTCTTTGACACTCTTTGACTTCTATTTTGCAGGTGATGGATTTGATGTGTCAATAATTTGTGTCTGCTTTGTCCTTTTCTCAACTTGTTTCCTTGGCTTCAATTTTACAAATTCCTTTGGTTTTGCAACCACAGGTTGACTAGACTCTGTCGGTGGTGGTGATGGAGTTCCTTTAGTTTTAGGGTTTCTGGCAGGGGTTAGAGTTTCCAACTCAAAACCATTTATAAAAAAAAAGGATGACCAATCCCTACCTATCTTCTGAAGCTCATTCAAAATCAACAACTTCATCAAACCATGATGAAACAAAGATGTTTCACAACCTTCAGATTTGGCTTGTACTTTATCAACCATTTTAGCAAGACTCCTATGCGGGTAAAAGGGAAAATCAAGTGAAATTTTACCTGTGAAATGCAGAAGCAGCTTGAAATGATATGTGTAGACCTTATGATACCTGCCTTCACATGTAAAATATCTCTGGATGTTGAGCAAGAACTTTTCATAAGTGTCTTTGATGTAGCTTCTAGGGATTGCATTATTTAGGTCCATATCTACATACTCAGGTTTCATGAATTCCTTGCATGGTTCCATATCAAATTTGAAACCTTTGAACCAAGTTTCTTGACCCCTTGGTATCTCTGTCACAACAGCAATAATTTCTGGTGTAATTGGCACACTTAGCATCCCAACCTTGCTAGTTGTTCCATTGAAGTGCAAGGCAAATTCTTTAGACACCTGTGTGTGGCAACCATACAGCTTTTCACAAAAATGAAGACAACCTACTCTGTTGAATTCCTCCATCACTACTGGGTCTTCAATTATGACTTTCATATTTCCAGGCTCATATCTTAAGTAGTGTCCCCATCTGTGGACTTTCTTTTCCTCTACCATGCTTCTCAGGAAAACCTAACAGCGTCGCTTGAATAGTTTATATCAGCCTTGCTTGATTAAGATGTAGAAAACTTGTATGGAACAGCCACAGGTTTGGCTTGACACTTCAGAGCTTAGACACTCGAATGGAGGCAAAGGGAAACGAGAATGACCAATTAAGCAAGATTTTGAATTTGAAATGTCATCTCATAACTGAATTATGCCTCATTCATACTCTATCATGATAATGATGACTGCAAGATGGGTAAGTACATTGAATCTCATCACTAATTGACTCATCATACCACTAACCTATCCTTTCCCAACGGATTCTGACATATTTTAGCTCAAATGACAAGAAAATTAAGAAATTGTGCTTTCGTAGTGCCGGTAGTGTATTTTTCCCAATTTGCGCTACGAAACTATTAGCGCTTTCATAGCGCAAATCAACTTTTTTGAACTAGTGGCACTACGAAAACGTGGATTCTTGGCTAATTGCAGAGTTTTGACCTGAAACTTTATGGAATGACTCCCAAATGGAAATTATGGATATTTTGACAATGAATGGACCTTTAAAAGACTTTATTTGAACTTAATGATGACCTTTGAACTTATAAAAATATAACCTACCCTTAACCAAATCCTAAATTAAATTCTAAACCTAATTTGGACCATGACCAAAAACAAACATGACATAATGATGTTTTGAAATTTTTTTGGGTGATAACAGTAGCGATATCTAGGAAGAAAGGAAGATTCGGTAAATTTGGTCCTTAGAATAAAAGAATAAATGTGGAAAAAGTACGATGATTTGGATTTAATGAACTTGGGCATTATAAAAGAGATTGTCCTAAATATGAAAAGGATAAGAGAAATAGGGAAGAAGCCCATGAGGGAAGAACCTGGTGCAAAGAAATCTAAGAAAGAAGAAGCGAGGGATCTCCACTATGATTGAGATCATCTTCACCTTTAAGTCATTTCTGTTGGTTGTAAAATAGTATGATAGGAAGCATTGTATATTATAGCATCATGATCGAAGCATGGCAGGAGCTCTCGATGAAACAACTCCTGGAAAACCTCACTGATATCATACTGATGGAAGGCAGTTATCAAGATCAAGGGTCATCATGAAAGCTGGTGCTGACATTTTCTAATGGATTTCTCTATGAATTCATTGATTAGAAAGAAAGAAAAATAGTTTCATCAAGAATTCCATGCTATAATTCTGGGATGTGATGACATATTGATGGAGCAGGCCAAGGGAATGAAGCTCTTCATTCTAGTAAAACTACTACAGGATGAAATAAATGAAAAAGGTATGAGATATGTATATATTTATATGCTGACACTAGATTATGTGAAGTCATGTCATATGGTTGTAGGTAATAGACTTCTATATTTAGAAGTATGATCTATGAAGGAGGATCTCTTAGTGCACTGATAGATGAAATCAACATAATATATCCTCATATGGAATATGAGGAAGTTGTATATGAACAAGGAACTGGAAAATTGGTAATTTCTTGGGAATGAAGAATGTGCAGAAAGGAAGAAATCATGAAATGCAACCATGTCAAGAGGAATTTATCATCCAGAATCCAAGAAGATGTGACTAGGAGATCTCCTAGGAGGATATGCAGACTCTGACATAAGTTTGGTAAAGAAGAAGACCCTTTACAAAACACATCTTTAGGAGATGTGTCAATATGAATAGAGGATGTCGATGCCTACAAGAATATTTCATGGTGAAAGATCATCACTGAGGTAACTTTTGATTTATAAATTCATGTGTATATGTTTATCTGGATAAGTTTATGCAGAGCTGCCAATAATGTGGAAGGATGTAAGATCCTTGGATATGATTTGAAGGAAAGCAGCATGGCATAAAGGTGGACCATAAGAGAAATAGTGATGAATCATTTTCTAATGGTTGACATGACTCGTGACTGAAAGTGATGGATGATTTGTTCCCTATGAAGCCAAAGGTTGAATATTCCTCAATATCAAAATCCATGACATCGAGGGGAGGAATTATTCATGAGCAGTTGGGTGTCTCACCATTGTTGCTGCGGGACCCCTGGTTGAAAGGGGGCCTGGTGGTAAGTTTCTTACCTAGAAAAAAACATGAAGTATGTCCTTCCTGAGTTAAGAGGGAGTGACATATGTGATTCTATAATGCATGTGTCATGCACTAGACTAGGACTAACAGTCGTAAGTCTTAGTGAAGGCCATGTGGAGAGAATGGATAGACACATCATTATGGTCTTCTCTTGGAAGACAGGTTGGAGAATTGGGTAATCATCTGGCATTCGATACTCTTTGAGAATGTGATAGGGAATTCAAGGTAAGAGTAGTCGAGGACTGCTATTATTTGATTTTTGGATACCCAAGTGAAGAATAGTCCGAGAAGGTCATACTCTGGGAACACCTGGGTGGAGTATGTACCTTGGAGAGACAATGACTATGGTGCCTATAAGTCATGTTTCTCGCCAGAATTGTAGCCCATTGTCTCGTTGAGAGATGGGGTTGTTATTCAAGGCCTTGCACTAGGATAATGCTAGTTGATACGATGCTATACAGATGCGATTACTAGTCCGATTATTATTATGAGATTCTTTAGTTTGAAAGTGACCATGTACCTATATGAATACCTCCTTAGTTAAGAGGGAGTGTTGAAAATTGTAACTAGGATCTGTCTTCATATTGACTATATAATTATGGATTTATGTAAAGAAGAAAACAAAGAAAATAAAAAGTATTTTTTTGTACTTTCTTCATGGGTTTTAGGAGCAAGATTTTATTATAGGTTAATATACTTCTTCTTGAATTCTATTAGGGTTTTTCCTTCTAGGAATAAATATAATTATGTGTCATATGTATGAAGAATCTAGTCTAAATGCTCCAAGACCTTGTCAAAGAAACCATGGAAGAATAGCTTATGTCAGCCCTCAAATCTACGCTGAAAGATAAGATAAATTGATGTGTTAAAGTCAGCTTACTAATTGTGAAGTCAGCCTAAAGTCTAGATAGTGCACTATATATTGACTGTCCTACGGCTCATTTGGATTCAAGGATTTCAGATTTCTCTAAAAAGATGTGAATTTCCTGAGGCTATTTCAGAAGATAAAAATGCGGATGTCTAAAGACTAAAACAGGGTTTAAATGTGGGTATATCACAACAAAGTTTTGCGGATTTTTCTGAGTAGAAAAAGGTGTGGATTCCTCTACGAATAAGTGCAGTGAATAAGTGTGGTTTTTCTCTGAGGTAAAAACAATGTTAATTTCAGGAAGAAATGCGGATCACTATGATGTATATATGAGGGTAACTCTGATATGTATGCGGACCACTATGATGTATGTATATGGATAACTTTGATATGTATGTGGATCTCTATGATGTATATATCTGGATCACTATGATGAATGTTGATGTCAAGTATGAGGAAGAGATTCCAGAAAACACACTAATATGCACCTACAATCTATTATGGAATAAGGTTTGTGTTCTATGTGGATGAAATGTTATTTGAAGGACTAAAATGGCTGTGAAAGTTAAGGGTCACTATTGGATAATAAAAGAGAGGAAGGTAAATCTATGATTTACCTTCCCTCTCACATTTCATAAAAGAAAGGTCAGTGCATGTTGATGAAGAAAATAAGGATCAGCCGTAGTATCAAGGTCTTGGAGACATTCATAGGTCAATGGTCTGAGTCTTGGTCATGGTACTTGTCATTTGAAGATCTATAAGAATAATTTCTCATGGGTATTCCTCTCCAAGAAGGAGAGGCTTTTCCATGGCTCTAGGAGCCTAATTTTGTGTCTCTTGTAATTTGATAATTGACTTGATGAAAGAATAAATAAGATAAAGAAGAGAATACATAAGTAACTCAAGTAAGCTCACAAGTAATTATCAAGAAGAGAATTTTAATTAATCCCTGGCCCTCCAAATTCTCAATAGGTATCCGACCCTTTGGCCAAGCTCAAAACTTATCTCAAAGCTTGTCTTGCACCTCCAACGTGGCTCTTGGTGTTGTGGTGGAGATGTCCAAAAACAAGGTTGAAGGCGATTTGGTTGGAAGTTGGTTGATGAGGGGTGGAAACTAAAGTTAATGGTGTTGGTGGAGTCCTCCTCTGCTACTCTACTCAAACCTGCAAGAAAATTACATGTTCATGCATTCATCATTGAAAAATCTATCATGAAAGTGGTGGGAAATATGAGTTGAATTTAAGAAAACCTACCTATGCACTTGAAAAATAAAACTAACTCTGCATCTACAACATATTCATGGTAAACAAAGAAACCTATATAAATTTTCCAAGACATCATAAACTAAAATAAATTTTTGGTTTGTGGTGAAGATCTACCCTCCTCAAGTTCAAATGGAAGAGGTGAGAGAGGGAGGCTTTAACACACATATTTGGAGTTTTATATTCTACTGCAACATGAACTGAAAGAGACCAACTACTGCAACATGAAAGGTAAACACAAATACATAGGAGAGACTGAGGCCAATGGGAAAACTAACTACAATAGATGAAATGGAAGAAAACTAAATATAGTGAGATAAAATGTAAGCAAACTAACTACAACAGCATGGAAGGTAAACACGAATACATAAAAGAGACTGAGGCCAATGGATTGGGCCCTAACCCACAAGCTCAGCTCCCTGAAACTGGCTCAGTGAAGAAGAAACTAAATACTCATTTTATTTCATAAATAATCTTTTTACATAGCATATGAAAGTCACAAACGTCTATTACAAGATCTAAGAGTGCTCTATCTCTCTCCAAAAATCGAATCCTAATGAGCTCTTGCTCTACCCTATTTCTCCTAAAGGGTAGCTACCAATAGCTCCCTAAAAAGTAAGTGATTTGTCTCCTTGGAACTCGAGAGAAGTGGAGTCTGGCTCCACTTGATCTTCCACTTTCTTGGTCACCTTTGATTCTGAGTTGTTGGAGGAGAATATTGAGGATCCCATGGTTGCCGTTAGGAGTTAAGGAGGTGGTCAACCCCCTAAAATCACTCCTTTCTGTCTACTTCGAGACTTGATTGTGTAAGCTTTAGGAAAAATGGCATATTCTCTTGGTTTTCTTGTATTTAAACCACATTAGGCCTTCTAAGTATGATACCCACCATCTACAGTAAGAAACATATGACCATAATGCAAATAAATGTTAGAAAGAGAGACTAATAAGGCTAAAACGGTGACAATTAACCCCTTAAAATGTACCTAATGATGGTTCTCATCAACATCCACTAAAATGTATCTTTGGGATAGCAGATGTTTTAGCGAATTTTTTAACAGAACTTCATCACAACTGAAAAAATT
Organism: Pinus albicaulis; assembly: GCA_034641835.2. Taxonomy (NCBI): domain Eukaryota; kingdom Viridiplantae; phylum Streptophyta; class Pinopsida; order Pinales; family Pinaceae; genus Pinus; species Pinus albicaulis. Next base: position 218,245 of record JAXQQM020086944.1, on the reverse strand, counting down.
TGGGCGGTCAGAGGTTCTAGGTGATGCTTTTTTTTCGGTGTGCTTAATGGAACAAGTAGCATTGGTACGATACATATCTAGAAGCATCAAGAGATATACATAACTAAAATAACCAAGGAATTGAATGCAAATAATACTGGTGCATAATATATACCACACTGGTGTTGTTAGTGTCAGAATTTTCATTCTTCCATCAATGATCAAAATCACTCTTTTCATATTCATTTTAGGGGCCCCACTAATTTTTTTTTATCATTCCACTAGGTCATGCAAAAAATTCATTCACTGATGGTAGTCCTAGTCATAAAACCTCACTGTCCCTCAAAAATTCACATTTTCTAGCCCACCTTCATGTTTCGCTAAGCATAAATCAATCTTGAAAGCTCATTTCACTATGTAATTATGTCAGTCAAAGTCAACATGAATTCTAGTCATTCAAGGTCCATTTAGGTCATTAGGTTTCATTTTTCAAGGTTCAATAATACTCCATTTCATCTCAATAAGGTCAACAAAAGTGTGAGAGTGATTGAATAATACTTCTTTATCATTTGAAGAATATTTGTCAGCATGTAAATATGATTTTTAAATATTGTAATTATGGTTTCAAAAGAATGATTTTCATACCAAAGTGTAATTTTATTTAAAATAGAGATATAATTTATTTTTTATATTTTTTGTAATTTTATGCTTATTATATGTAATAAGTACTGTCCCAAGCTGCCAATTCAAACTCATATGCTAAACTGAAAATCAACAAAGTCAAAATGTAAAGAGTGCCAAACTCTAGCACATCAACTTGCAAAGAAGAAAATCAAAGTGAAAAAGGCATTCAACAATGTTTTTAAAGGTGAAATGAAACATTAGAAAAGTGGGTTTTAAAACAAAAGATCAATTTAATTCAAGTGTTAAAGCCTTCATGACATCAAATTCAAGGTCATTTTTCTCCTTCCATCATTGAGCACACTCCAAGAGGGAAAAAATTTGAATTTCTAGGCGAAAATTTGAAAAAAACGCAGCAGAGGACGCACTCTCTTCTGCGAGGGCACACTCTCTTCTGCGAGGGTGCACTCTCATCTACGAGGGGGCACTTGACCAAGAAAGCCAGAAACTCATTCAAATTGAAAAAAATCACTTCCTAAGCTTCAACAATGTTCTCATCGATCTCCAGCAAGTGAGTAAGAGCTAATGCCATCAGTTATCCTCTCCCTCAAGTTCATTTGTTGGGTGTTGTGAAATTTGTTTTTGAATTTGGTGTTTAAATCATTTTAAAACCCTAGTATCTCCCATTGCACTCTTAATTCCAAAATTTCATCTCCCTACACCTTCATACCTTTCCTAAATTGCAAATATCCATTCCTAAACCGATTTATTACAAATTCCCTTTCCCTAACCCTTTTTCCCAATACCCTAAGCCCTAGGTGCTACAACTACCTAGGCTTCTAACCCCAAACCTGTAAATAATTTCCCCATCCTAAATTCCACCATATCACTACTCCCTATCCCCTTTCCCATTTCATAAATCCCTAGCATCATCTCCCTCAATTTTCATTTCTTATTCCTCATTCCTAAGACCACTCTCCACCATCATCACACTTCCCTAGGGTTTTGACTTTAAAACACCATGGCAGAAGAAGAGAACAGATCATACAATGAGGGAGAAGAAAAAGAGGCTAGAAGGCCACATAAAGGGGGAAGAATACTCAAACTTGAGCCAACAAGTACTACATAACTTTTGGCATCTCCTATGGAAGTGACATGTTTCAAACATGTTGGGTGTTTTGAGTTTTGTGAGAAAATTTAGAGCGTCCAACACCATGCCATGTTGACCAGGATTTTCATATCCAACCTCCATGAAAAAAAATTTAATCTAGCTGGTGTCACCTTTACCGTGTCAAATTTCATCATTTCAGCTACCACTAGGATCCCAAATGTTGGGGAGAAATGGTTCAAGCTGTAATGTTCCAAAACTGAAATTTCTACAACAATGAGAATACCCTAAGGTATTCCAGATTTGGAGATGCACAAATATGTCTTATAAAAGATTTCCAATGACATATAATTCAATAAAATATTCAGCAGCAACTTTATAACTCACTTTGGACTCAAAAGGGTGGGGAAAAGAGGTGATTTTGTCCCTAAAATGAGTGTATGCAGAAATCCGCGTAAAAATAAGGAAAATGGCGAGAGGTTATTTTATCTTAGGCCGTGCAAGACTCGCATACCGAATTTCAGGTCAAAAAAATCATTCTAGCTAAGTTAAACAGTTCCTCCACTCCCAACTAGGCTCAAAAACCCTGATTTCCCATGACTTAATGTGTGCAAAAGTTTCTGAAGCTAAATAAGCGTAAATTTATGAAGGGATTAGATGAAATATTTTTATAACATCATGAAATTAGAGCTGGGGCAAGAATTATGCATTTATGAGATAAAAACAGAGATTTTACATGGATAAACCCTCAAGATTAAGGTGCTGCAACACTGGAAATTGCCAAGAGAAATAGACAGCGTAATTTTCTGAAGAATGAAGCACTTCTATATTAGATATTAGATATATAACAGATATATGCATGAAAATACAAATCTGGAAGCCAAAGAGGCTGTTTATTACATTCCCCTTTTTGTGCAAAACATGAAGCACAGAGAGTAGGTCTGAAATCTAAGGTTATAGATCTACAGAATGATTCAGAAATTTCTGAATAATACAATGGTACAGCATATCAGATCTGAAACTAACATGGATTGGATGGCCAATCCATGGATCACCACAGTGAGAGGAAGAATCCCAACACTGGAGATCTCTCCTCCAAAATGTAAACAAAACACCCTACAGTTGTAGATCTACAAATAACGTTGTCCAGGGAGAGAAAAAATGTTGTAGGCTCTAAGAATGCTTTGGCCTGATGCCAATATCAAAAACTGAAGCAAAAGCTATGGATGCACTCTTCCAGGAGGTTAAAAGACACACTCACTGAGAAGATGTTACAATATAAGCTAGAGCTTTGCAAATCTAGAGTTCCACTTGTTGCAGCTCACTTAGACAATGAAACCCTCACTGGATTTACGCTTCCAAAGAGAGATGGATCTTGGCCATATGCCAAATAGTGGAGAAGAAGCACAAAACCCTCCAAGAGCTACTCAATGGAAGGATGGAGAACCCCCACAGGAGATCCTCTCTAGTCTCTTGCTAAAAAGCCCAGAGAACTAGACTTTGTCTAAGCAGACAAATTCTCCAAAATAATAATACATTCAACAACCTTTCTCTTGAGCCTTCTCCTTCCTTTTATAATATGAGGATGTGCAAAACCCTAAATCACCTTGAATCACTTAACCCCTTTCACATGAGGTCCTCCTTCTAGAACTGCGCTGTCCCTTTATGAGATACATTGAATCTAGATAGTGCTGTAGATTTGGTCAAGGTTGACCCAGTCTCACAGCTTAACCCCTTTCACACCTACAAGTGGATTTTATGTAAATGGCTCAGATATAGCTTTGTTTACATTGAGCATTGATTTATTCACTGATATAAGGAGTTTTACATGTCCTCCATTAGTCATTTATTCATAAATGGAAATAAAACAAAATTTAAATATTCCTATTAGCTTGGGATAATTAGGAACATTACAGTCCTCCCCTCCAAAAGTGTTTCTTTCCCTCAAGCAACTGAAAAGGTGAGTGCTGCAAAATCTCCAATGGAATTGTCTCCTCCCTAGAATGAACCAAATAACTGTCATCATGAAGTAGTGGGAGATACATAGAAAGAATCATATGTTGTCCATTGGTATTCTCAAGGCATGAGATATGGTGAATAGTGGGTGCTTCAACTCCCATGGGAAACTTCAATCTCCATGCTATCATCCAAACAAAGTGAGCCATCTTTGGTAGCTCAAAGAAATAGTCACCAATCCCCACCATATGCAATGTGTAGGGGCTCCATGGCTAGAGATGAGAGATAAGAATGCTCAATTCATGATGTCTCTCCATCCATTTATGATAAATATGGAGTTGCTGATCCTAGGCTGCAATAATATAGTCCTCATGAAGCCAAAAGAGACTTGGAACTTCATGATTTCCTTCATTAGTTCTAGTGAGCCTCCTTGCCCAATCTTCCATGCATATAGTGAATAGAGGATCTTCACCATATGTGCTCCAAAAGAAACATGGACTAAGTGTCATATGACATATTTTATGGTGACAATAGTACCTCCCTTGAGACCAGCATTGTCCTTCATCTTGCTGCCTTAAATCATAGTACAATAAGTGGCCATCCCACCACCTTCTTGCTGCAAAAAGCTTCTCCAAAGCTTGGAAATAGTAGAGGATAATAGGTGTTGGCTGAATATGATTCAAGTAACACATGTCTTGCTACAAATTCTCCCAAGTGAGAGACTTCTTCCAATGACATAAGCCCAACATATGGATCCTTGCATAAGAAAACAAAGGATATGATGTAGTAGCCATACAATGTGCTATCCTCCTCTTGAAGCATGAATGAATATGGGAGATTTCATTCCCAAAGGACACACTCAACCAATGTGTCATCCCTCCTCTCATGTTCCCAACAAAGATCAGAGCATGATCATCATCATAAGATAAACAAGCTTCCTTATGCCATCCCATGAGATAGTTACAATTCCTCCCAAACCCAAGTACATACATGATCATGAGATACATTCCAAAAAGAAATGCATGTACATACATGAGACTCATCCCAATCACAAGCAAATATATGGACATGAAATTTGACATGGGATGTCCAAAATCTCTTCTTGTCAACCAAAGAAACCATGCCTTCTTCTTCTTATGCATCCTCTCATTGAGATACACGGCATGAGACAAGAAAATATCAAACCTTGGGTAGTACCCATACTCACCCACTAGCAACCAGCGTAGGACATCTCCTACTTACATAAAATTCAGATGTGGTAAGTGGTTTCCCTCACCACTTACTTGCTGCCCATAAAATATCTCCATGGCTGAAAGTGGAAGATATATTTGGTGCCTTAGGAAAGCACCCATCATGCTGCAAAATCTCCCTTAGTCCACCAAGGGAGTGGCCATGTTCAGAAATTGTTTTGGCCCAAAGTTGGCAATGAAGTTTATAAGATATGACACTCCTCCTTGGAGTCATGGCATGGATATATAATGTAAAAGAATGCATACAATCAGAAAATATAAGATGATTTGCATAAGTATGCTCTTCACCAATAGTCCTCCTCCAACAAATGGAGAGGTGCACAGATCTATCTCTTTCCTCATGAGGAGAAAGAGAGGGCTGAACTAACTCTTCCATAGAGTTATATTGCTGCTCCATCTTCATGTGATACATGCATCTTTGATAATGCTGATATAAGTCTTCTTCAAAGCCTTCCCACATGAATCCATTTGAGATAATATGGTGTGTTCTAATGAAAACAGTGGGGGTAGAAAGTAAGATATCATAGGCAGCACTTAGTAGTTGGTCTTTGAGTCTTGACTCTCTAGTCAAATAGATCTGATCATGAAAGAAAATGACCCATCAACCACCTTATACCTCCTATCTTTCCTTTTTCCATCAAGAACCTTACATGTGAAGAGGTTCTTGGAATACTCTACCAAGAGTTGGGAATCCCAATAGGAATCAAGGCTTCTCAACAAAGATAGCGTTGTAGAGTTATGAAATGAAGTAGCCATCACCTCATCTTCTTTCCTTTTACGGAGAGATATCATTTGCTGCCCCAAATATATGGAGTGGCCTTTTGACACCATGCTAATGTCATCATAGGTCTTTGACTTCTCCTTTATCAGCACAAATAGATGAGTGAGAAATAGCAAAATAAATTTCAGGAAATTGTTCAGCTCTCCTTGAAATCTATCAATAGATCTTAGTGTTGTGGTAGCTCCCTTCAAGGCTCCCTCCTTAGCCAATTTTTTCATTGATGCACAAAGTTGAGAGAACACTTTATTCTTCTTCTCATCAGGGGGTCTCCCTGGTGAAATGCCTCTATATAAAGAGACATCAAGATCTGAAGTAGACTGCATAAATGGTTGGACTGATGTGTCCCTTTCCTTGCTACATAGTTCAATCTCCTTCTCATGAATAGAAACCCCTTGAAATAAACAAGGGTGCATGCTCCTCATCATTGGATGCTGATCCATCCTTCCTCCTCTTACTTGGAGTAAGGTATCATTGCTCAATAAGGCTGTCACATAATGTTCCTTGGGAATCACTTGCAAAGATACACAAGCTCTTTCCCTTGAAACAATAAATTCATCTCCATCCCCATGTGGTAATGGGTCTTCTTTTGAAGTGACAGCGTTGCTACTGCCTTCTGGCTCTTCCTTCTCATCAATATTTGAGAACACCTCACTATCAACAAGAGACCTTGGATCTTGGTCTTCTTTTGAAAGAGGAATCTCCATGACTTCTTTTTGAGAAGAAATCTCTTCATGCAATGGGGATCTTGCCCTTGGCAAGGTATCACACAAGTTTTCATCCCTTCCAACAGAAATCTGAAGTGGAGTTTTCATAGTAGGTCTTTCCAACTCATGCAAGGGTTTTGCATGCTCATGCTTTGCTAGCTCTTTCACAGATGTTTTAGCTTGCCTCTCATCAAATCTCTTCACCATTTTCCTAATGAACTTAGCATAAGTGGAAATATTTGCATTCTTCAAAGAAAAAGTTTCAAATAGCCACCAAGCATAAGCTTTACCTTTAAGATGAAGCGCTGCTAACTTAAGGGCTTCTTCTTCTGAAATTTGATGTAGATCCAGATATGAGTCTAGCTGATCTATCCATTCTTTAGCTGTGCATGTGGAGGATCCATCAAAGTTAGGCAGAAAGAATCTACCTATTATTCTTCTATTTCTGGCTCTTCTCTCCTCCTTGAGCTGGCATAACTCTTGGAAGCTAAAGTGCTCCTTGATTTCCCAGGAATTAGATTCATACTCCTGCAGATAATCACTCAAAGTCTCCTCCTTTGGTGCATCTTCCTCCTTCATCTTCCTTGCAGTCCTCTTGACCTCCTTGGAGAGGTTATCTCTGTATATAAATACTAATGAGATTAATCTCATATTCTTCATCATTCTTATCTCTTAGGCTTAGAATCACAGGCTGAGCCAAGACTATGCTTTGATACCACTGTAATGTTCAAAAACTGGAATTTCTACAACAATGAGAATAACCTAAGGTATTCCAGAGTTTGAGATGTAGAAATATGACTTATAACATATGTCCAATGACAGATCCTTTAATAAAATATGTAGCAGAAACATTATAACTCACTTTGGACCCAAAAGGGTGGGGAAAGAGGTGATTTTGGCCCTAAAATGAGTTTATACAGAAATCCACGTAAAAATAAGGAAAATGGCGAGAGATTATTTTATCGTAGGCCGTGAGGGACTCCCATACCAAATTTCAGGTCAAAAAAATCATTCTAGCTAAGTTAAACAGTTCCTCCACTCCTGACTAGGCTCAAAACCCCTGATTTCCCATGACTTAATGTGTGCAGAAGTTTATGAAGCTAAATCATCATAAATTTCTGAAGGGATTAGATGAAATATGTTTATAAAATCATGAAATTAGAGATGGGGCAATACTTATGCATTTATGATATAAAAACAGAGATTTTACATGGATAAACCCTCAAGATTGAGGCGCTGCAACACTGGAAATTGCCAAGAGAGATAGACAGCGTAATTTTCTGAAGAATGAAGCACTGCTATATTAGATCTTAGATCTAGAATAGATATATGCATGAAAATACAGATCTATTACAGATCTGGAAGCCAAAGAGGCTGTTTATTACATTCCCCTTGGGGTTTTGTGCAAAACATGAAGCACAGAGAGTAGATCTGAGATCTAAGGTTATAGATCTATAGAATGATTCAGAAATTTTTGAGTAATACAATGGTACAGAATATCAGATCTGAAACTAACATGGATTGGATGCCCAATCCATGGATCACCACAGTGAGAGGAAGAATCCCAACACCGGAGATCTCTCCTCCAAAATGTAGACAAAACACCCTACAGTTGTAGATCTGCAAATAACGTTGTCCAGGGAGAGAAACAACGCTGTAGGCTCTGAGAATGCTTTGGCCTGATGCCAAGATCAAAAACTGAAGCACAAGTTGTGGATGCACTCTTCCAGGAGGTTAAAAGACACACTCACTGAGAAGAGGTTCCAATATAAGCTAGATCTTTGCAGATCTAGAGTTCCACTTGATGCATCTCACTTAGACAATGAAACCCTCACTGGATTTACAATTTCAAAGAGAGATGGAGCTTGGCCATATGCCAGATAGTGGAGAAGAAGCACAAAACCCTCCAAGAGCTACTCAATGGAAGGATGGAGAACCCCCACAGGAGATCCTCTCTAGTCTCTTACTAAAAATCCCAGAGAACTAGAATTTGTCTAAGTAGAAAAATTCTCCAAAATCATAATACATTCAACAACCTTTCTCTTGAGCCTTCTCCTTCCTTTTATAAGATGAGGATGTGCAAAACCCTAAACCACCTTGAATCACCTAACCCCTTTCACATGAGGTCCTCCTTCTAGAACTGCGTCGTCCCTTTATGAGATAAACTGAATATAGACAATGATGTAGATTTGGTCAAGGTTGACCCAGTCTCACAGCTTAACCCCTTTCACACCTGCAAGTGGATTTTATGTAAATGGCTCAGATATAGCTTTGTTTACATTGAGCAATGATTTATTCACTAATCTAAGGAGTTTTACATGTCCTCCATTAGTCATTTATTCATAAATGGAAAATAAAACAAAATTTAAATATTCCTATTAGCTTGGGCTAATTAGGAACATTACACAAGCATAGTGAATTGGAGGAGAACTACTTTGAGTGTTTCATAAAACCAAGATATAAGAATGAGAAAAAGAGATTCTTTCATTTTTCCTACCTCCTGGACATATATGCACCAATGATGAAGATAATCATGAAATAATTTTCATGCGAAGGTAGATTTTCAAGACTTTATACCTATCACATCCGACTCTTAATGCATTTCACTAGGGTAAAGATGCTCAACATACCCTACTACCTTTTCCGGAGCATTGATAATATGGAACTTATTGTCCAAAAAAGGGAGTATGAACATCAAATGAGAAGTCTTTTCCATCATTCCCTTATCAAAATCATATTCCTCTATCTTCTCAATGAACTAAACAATGCATGGAGTACCTTCATAACCAATGATATATTCAGAGAGCCATCTACTCAGCATGCACAAAATGTGCCTTCATCATCTCAGCCATCCACTTCCATCCCTCCATCTTATCCCATAGCACATTCATCATCATCAGATCAGTCCCCTTCACCCATTTCACCTCCTTCATCTCCATTTCATCATGAAATTGGATCACCTAGCAGGATTGAGGTCAGTGAGCCTAAGAGGGCTAAGGTGGTTGAGGTTGACCCATTTCAAAAAACCTACCAGAGAGGTCACAAGCATGTGTTTTCTCCACACATAGTGGAAAGGGCCATGCCTTCTACATAAACAAAGTAGGTGGACAAAGGAAAAGAAAAGGTGATTGAGGCATAAATTCAGCTAGAGGTTAGACATGAAGAAAGCCTCCATGAGACTGAGCATGATTTTGAGCTTGTTGACCTAGATGAGGATGAAGATGATAAAATCACTAGTGCAGTCATCAAGGGAAAGGATGACAAGATTAAATAACTCCAGAATAATCTTGAAAGGTCCAAATTTGTCATTGACTTCCTTGAGCAGGAGAACCAGCCGTTGAAAACAAAGCATACCATTGATGAAGTGAAATTCATCACTGCTCAAAGGGAGGCAGAAAAGGAAAAAGTTATGCTAGATGAGACACTTGAAAATTATGGGTTTCTTGATGAACAAGCACAAAGAGGCAGACCTAGAACTAGAGAGCTAAAAATAGCTCTAGCACTAGAAAGACAAAAAGAGGCCGAGATTTCTGATCAGCTAACCTTAAATGAGAAACTTGCAATGGTGATCAATGAAAATAGGGAGCCGTGGCTTGATAGAGCCAATCAGAATTTGGAGAATTTTTCTACAAAGGCTAACAGAGAAAATGATGTGTTGAGGAGGAAGTTCAAGCATCATGCTCAAAAGGAGAAAATTGCAATGGCCAAGCTCAAAAGATCCAATGCAAATATTGAGGCTTTGACCATGCTGGAGGAGAAAATAAAGTTAGATATACTTGTAGAGGCTTCAATCAAGGCCTAGCCACACCATCATCTACCACTTCACCAGTTTTGAAACATTTTGAATCATTTTTGCAAAAACTGAGTTTTTATGTGTGTTCATGGACAGTGTTATATCAATAAATTGGTCATATGCACAACGCCCTAGGCACTGCGTACTTTTTTGAGGCATCCAATGGTCAAACAGAGACCACCTTGGACTCAAAATGATGAATACATGCACCCTGTAAATTTTCTAAGGTTTTTGAGACAAATTGGTCAATGAAAAGGGCAAAAAACACCCTAAAAATCATGTTTCTGCCCCTATTTTCGTCTAGGTGCTGCGCATAGAGAAGTCTTGGGAGAGTGAAGTTTTGACAGGGAAAATGACCTTCATTTTGAAAACAAAAGGTAGATCTAGAAACTATACTTGAAGGGCTTTCCAACAAGCTACCTTGGAGCCAATTTGGACACCTAAAAGTCATTCAAATTTAGCCTTGAACAGGGAGGACACACTTGACACAGCGAGGGTGCCCTTGATAGAAAAATGGCGCACTTGACCATTTGCTAATTTTTTTGAAATTTCACTATAATTTTGACTTTACTTCAGAAAATTCATGTTTATACCTATGTAATTGAGGATGGTAAATGTAATTATGCTATGGATAAGTTACCTAGGGGTAGATTCATTAGGTAAAAGTTTTCATTAAGTCAAATGAATTAGTTTGAATGTTTTCAGTTCATAATTTTGTGGATCTCTTCCTCACCTCATGGATTCGACCCCTGAGGATGAGTGAATGTTGTTTGATGTGTATTTATTCCCTTTATTCACTCTTAGCAAGGGTTAGAATCAATTTAGATGCTAATGTATTGATCAAGGACTATTGTACTCAGTTTGGCCAGTTAATAAAGAAGGGTTGCAGCTACCTTTTGGGATACATGTGGTATAATGTTTATCATTTTTTTTCCTTCAGTTTCATATATTATAATGTGTTTTATTTATGTTCATTACATCTCTGTTGTATGGTCTCTTTCAAGTTGATAGGCAGAATAAATTCTTTCTCATGCTCTGTTTAGGGAAAGTTATCATAATTTGTCGATTTTCCTCTATTTAGAAAGAATACATCTTCCATTATCTTCCTAGCTTCTCATTATTTTTAAAACAATCTCATCACAATCATCTTAAAGTGTTAAGTCTTATTCCTACCTTTCCCCATTGAATCTCTGCAACCCTATCTCATTTGCCCCGACCTAGCTTCCTTGACCATACTTTCATCTAGAAACCCGACCAAAATCAATTATCAAAACACCTGAACTCACACCTAGCCTAAATTCCTAATCCATTCAGCCTCCTAGGCTGTGTTTTATGGAGAGAGCCCTCTCCAACTTGGTAGGGCTAGCTACCAAGTTAAAAGGTTGGTTTGTGGTTACCTCTGTTGGGATTTCTTCATCAGCCTTATAAATCTGGCTGAGTGATAACAGGGGCTAAGAGATGAAAAATCCCTGAGACGTTCTTCTAAGGAATGGCACTGATGCATGCAAAAAATAATTTTTGTATCGATGCTTTTTTAAACTTGTAGCATCGATGTGTATCATTTGAAAAATTCCCCAGTGCATTAGTTATACAAAATGATCGATGTTGTTAGTTTTCATAATGCACCAAGCTAGAAATAATATTTTGTAGGACCGAGGAATTAGTTATATGAAAGCACTAGTGCGTTAAGAATTACAATGCACTAGGGCGTTAACCTCAAACAAGACCGGTGTTTGAAGAAATAAACACACCAATTCTATCATTTTATTAAAAGGAACCGTATATGAGAAAAGATATGGTCGCCGTGCTTTTATATAACATTACCCACCAGTGCATTTTATGTTATATACAAAATAGTTGTTCGAATGATATCTTCTCTTTTTTTTAAACATTGACCATGTGACATTGAAATTATTGTAATTTTTTAAATTATTCGTCAAAAAATCGACATATATCTTATAACAGTATTCACATAAATTAAAAATTGATTAGTGCATTTGTATATGATGTTTGAATTAATTTGTTATATTACCATATTTCGCATCTCTTCATTACAATATTTAATCATCCATATATATAATCAGTGGTGTAACATTTCACAGCGACATTGGATAACACAATAGAATAAATTAAAATGTATTTTATTATATATCAATAAGATTTTCTTTGTCATACCAAATGGGATTGTTATTGGTAACCCCTTGTCTTTCAATTGGGACATTATGTCCATTACATTAAACAACATGTCTGATTTTCATAGACAAAAAATACTACATGTTGCATCGATATCCAAATTGATCATCATTCTTCATTGGAATTGTTGTCAGTTCTCAAGCTACTTCCATGATTTGGGTTATTTGGAGGAATTTTTTGTTGATTGCATTGATTTTATTCATCTTCTTGATCTTGCAGTTCCATCTGCAAACATAAAAATAAAGTGTAATGAGTATATATACATTTCTGAGAATAATGAAAATTTAAATAAATAATATACATCAATGTAAATTGAATAACAATGTACCATAGCAAGAAGTGACTCATAAACTGTGTACATGGTTTTAAAACCAAATCTTGTGCCTTGTTGCAACAAGTCTTCTATTGGCATAGTTCCATACTTTGTTTCTTGCATGTTTTAAACCCCATTATAAATCATAGATTTAATATAAAGGATTTTTTTGTTCTATTCATTTTTAACTAAGATAAGTAAAACAACATAGATACTTACAAATTCCACAATTAATTTTTGATATTCCAACATATACTCACAACCCTTATTTAACCCAATGTAAATCAATTCTTCTGATGACTCTTCTTTGTATGTTAGCACCTATTTGAAGACAATTAAGGATGGTTGTTGTAAAACAACTTAAAATATACAAAAATGAAGCCTTGAGTTTTTATAAAGAAATATTAACAATTTATACTCACAAAATTTGAAATCAACCATTTTCTTCTTTGTCATCATGTTTTATGTGATGAGTAAGTTCCATCTTGTTTTCTTTACTGCAATAAAATATTTAAAAATTAATGATGTTTAATGCTAAATTTTTTTTTTTATATGTACAAAATCAATCATGATTGTATACATTTGAAGCACCTTGTTGCTGAGATGGCTCCTCCTGTGATGCAATTATGTCCATTAATTTGACCATCTCCTTATACACTCTTTTAGACATTCCTACTGGTATGTTTCACATATCAGCGCATTGATTGTTTGGGATTTTCATAATCTTCCTTAAAAATGTAATAAATTATTCTTAAAATGATACATGAAAACTAAATATAACACAATCGATATTAATAAATGAATGGTTTATAGTAATATATGCATATAATTCTAGAAAATCATTTTATACAATTAGGAATATTACCTTTTGAATTGTTATTTTTTGTTTTTGTATGTTTTTTCTATTGCAATCCTGACATGTCTCATTGACCATTGCTCTAGAAATGCTTCTTGTAGTTAAGATATAATTTGGTTTTTAGAATCATTGGATTGATTTTTGTATTGTAAGTGGAAATTACATCTATACATTCATTTCACTAGATCCCTCATAGTTCTGTAAAAAAAAAAGTATGCATTTCATTCACCTCTAGCACCACTCCAAATGAGCTAAGGACCAACTCATCGTCATTTACATGTTCTATAATTTTCTTTTCTTAGAACGACATTGATTTTTCCTTTCATTGTTGTTCTTTGTAGAACATTAAACATACATGAATTCATATATTTTTTGAAAAATGTTATCTAATATTCTTAAGTATATTATTAATGAAAATTAAAAAAGAAATTCATATTGAATAGTATTTTTTCACCTCACTCATCATTCTACATTTTTTCTATCAAGATTTTACACTCTTTTGAACTTAGATTAGAAATAATATTATAGACCTTTTTCATTTTGTGGCTCTGCATGACACACACCATCCAATACATATTAATTAAACTTACATATAGTTTAAACATATTAATTTTGAAAATAATTTAAAAATAATTTTCCTTCTTTGATTTTTTTTATGTGTTATCATTGTGTCAATCCGTAATTTTGTTACTTGAGACCTGAGATATTTTATCAATATACAACTTGTAGCATTCAATATAGAAGCCATTAAATATATTTTACAAATAAATAAAATAATTTTCAGCAAAAAAAAATTGGTAACTATTGTGTTTATCCAAATAAATTCACCGCTGCATTTAGAACATTAAACACATCAAGTGTTTAATTGTTCAACATTGTCATGGAAAATTAAATTTTAACAATAATTTTAAATTATTACGGTGCGATTTTTAAGGATAAACACACTGAAATTATTTAACATTGTTATTTGGAAGAGGCGTGTTGGTGTGTTATATTACACTAGGAGCAACGATTAACAAACTCGACAAAATAGAGAGTGTTATAATATACTCGTGTGTTGTATTACACAAGAAGCACCGGTGCATTATATTACAGAGGGTGAACCGTGGAACACGTCGTTGTTTAAAAAAAAAACGGATATGGTCGACAGGGTTTGGATCTAATTCAATAATTGATTCCCCTACTTTAAATGTCAGATGCCCTATATATTGTAAGTACACAAACTCATTATATCTAAAATGCCTAAATAAAAAAAAACTAATTGTGAAGTGGGAGAGGAAGTTAAACCCTAAGATGAAATTTTGCACCAAAAAAGGGTTTAAGGTAAGTATTGATTTTTTTTGTTTTTTGTCTTAATTTTAATTAAATTTAAATAGAAAATCATATCGTAAACAAGTAAAATATATAGTAATTTTTTTATTATACAGGGTTTTTAAATTTTTTTTCTAAATTGTGAATAAATCTAATATAAACTATAAAATATTTTAATAGTAAAATTTAAAATTTTTGTTATCCAAGGTTTTGAGTGAATCACCATACCTTTCAACGTCTGATATTTCATTGGATCCAAAATATTTTTGTAGCTCCACGGTGCGCTCAATAGGTCTATCTTGCACATGATCTCTATTTTAATTAAACCCTAAAAGAAGTTATAATTTTTTTATTAGTAAAACAAACAACAAAATTTAAAATCTTTACTATGCAGGTTTTTGAGTGAATTGCCATACCTTTCAGCATCTGATATTCTAAATAGTTTTGTTGCTCCAAGGTATTTTGTTGCTGCATAGTGCTCCTGGTATATCTCTCTTGCAAATCATCCACTTGAATGTTTGGGTAAAATAATGAAATGATGAATACAATTTTACTATTTAAAAGACTTTATGAAATTAGATTTCGAAAAATCAATTATTGCTCCCTTTTTTAATTTAAAAAAAAAGAAAAAATTGCGTTTTTATTTTATTTTTTCAATTTCTTCGCACATTGGTGTGTTCGATAGTTAAGTGCACCGATAACGATGCGATTAATTGTTTTAATGTAACGGTACGATTTCTATTTAAAAACATTTGTGCTCTAATTGTTATAAGAGCACCGAGTTGGTTGAATTCATTTTATTTTTTTAAATCGGGAAATAGGTGTGTAACAGTGTTGTATTTTTTTAAAAATGCATCGGTGCATTTCTATAGAATAGAACTGATATGATAACATATTTTTTTTGGAATGCCAAAAATAAGTGAAGTATTATTTGAATGCCCCATTGCTTTTAATTTTTTAAACACATTGATGCACTTTGTTCTAATAAGCACACTGATTGGTTTTAAAAGCTATCTGAAATTTTTGATTTCAGATAAAATGGCATATTAATCTCAAATTATCCTTTAATGCATCCACGTGAATTATAGTAGTTCATAGTATACATTTTCCTCTTAAATTTGCCTTATTCTTGAAAAGTGTTTTGAGAATTGTATTGAAATTCAGATTATGATAATATGGTTGTCAAGATAAATTTTGGATATGCACACATATTTTTATTTCTATTGTTTCTCAAATGCAGGGACTAAATCTTAATAATATCAAATGGCCAATTCTTCAAATTTCAAATCGTTCCATATTGTTGATCAAATTTCTTCACGGAGTTCTCCCTTTCCATCTCTAATAAGTTCATATTTTATTTATATTTTGATTATCTAATTGAATTTATTTATTTTTAATCCATGTCAATTTGAATAAAAATGTATCCAAATTTGTAGGAACCTGATTCAGAATCGAGTTCAGATGCAAAAAATATTACTCCATATTTTCAAAAACACTGGAAGCTCTTATCAGGAGCAACATATTGCAAGAATTTAGGAGATGAAAGTGGAAAACCTCTTCACCTTGCCAATTGGAACGTGGTGTCTTCCAGCCGCAATCTTGGATCAATGATGGTAATAATTTTTTGGTTAATATAATTTCAACAAACCAATTACATTGACGTGCTTACTAATATCATTGATATTGTACTAATGTTTTCATTCAATATTTTTTGAAATTATAATTCTAGTGATGATGATCGACCCACATACCATCTTCCAGAGCACCCCTCTACAATGTTAACTCAAAAGAATGTTACATTAATAGCAAGAATCAAATAAGAAGCATACAAGGAATGGTTGAATCAACCACCTATTCAATTCCCAGTACGTCTATATTCACTAATTAGGAATGAATATAGAAATATTAGTTCTTCATCACAAGTTAATGGAGGAAATCAAATCGAGGTTGTTGTGGATGATAAATTATGAGATATGACTACCATGATGGCAATTTTGTTAGATGCATTCCAGAAAAATGAGCTATGGGATGATGCTCATATCACTAATACCTTATTCGAAAGTATGAGATATTCTTCCACCACCCCTCTCTTTAGACCTGGCGGCAAGTCAAATTCTACTCAGCTAGGGACAACAATGTTGTTGTAAAACATGAAAGTAAATTTCGACATGTTGAATGCATGTTTCTCAGCAATATTGTGGTAATTATCATGCATGATCGATCAAGTTCCTTATATTTTTTCACACAATCAAAATTATAAATGGTCGATTTTATGAATGTTAAATATTGATGATGTACAATTATATTCCCCACCAACTGTAGGATATTCAAAGATAAGGTTCTTCTGAGTGATAATGTCTTGCTAGGCAGTTGTGAAGAGGCAAGGAAGTTGTCTAAAATGTTGGGTGTTGAGTACATAACATATCATGCATGTTCGAATGATTGTATTCTATATAGAGGATAATATTTCGACAAAGAGATATGTCTAAAATGTGGGCATCACAGTTACCATAATTCAAAAAAAACAGTTAAATCACATGGTCCTCCTCATAATATATTGAGGCACATGCCTATAATCCCAAGAATTCAAAGACTCTTTCGTTGCAAATAATTAGTATGTTGTAGGGATGGAATGCCTCACACAGAAGTGAGTCAAGAGTTATGTGAATCCAAACAAATTCACTAGCCATGAAACATATAAAGGATACATGGCATGAAAAATTCAAGGATGAAGTAAAAATTCTACGACTCAGCATATCCATGGATGATGTCAATTCATATTCCCTCAAAAACACCAACTATTATGTTTGTCTTGTAGTAATGATCAATAACAATATCCCCTTATGGTTGTCTATGACGAATTAACATCTTATGTTTTCTCTCATACTCCCTGGTAGAAGACAAGTGAAGAATATGGATATCTACTTACAACCATTGGTAGATGAATTGAAATAATTATGTGAAGGGATACATGTGTACAATGTATCAAGACCCATCACAACAAAGAGGATTTTTACGTTGTATGGCATATGTCCTTACACCATACATGATTATCCTTGTTGAGGAGTTTTCTCTGGTGAAATATTACATTCTTGTTAATTTTTTTAGTAATAATAGTGTTTCACATATTAATTTAATTTTTTGCAATTTTTCAGATCTTTATGGTCGCTAACATGTCGCCCTGTATACAATAATTCACAGGTCTTGTAATAAAAGGGTATCATGGATCTAAATGTTTTGGAACTTCTCTGAAGGTTAGGTGTTTTGACCACTTACGAAATCCAATGTATCACTTCTCCATGGTATTACTAAAAAAACAACACCCTTATAGAAGAGAAACATCTGCTTTCAATGGAAAAACAGAGAGAACCAAAGGCATACAATAATGACACCATATGAATGGCTTAGAGCATATGAGAGAGAGAATGAGAAGGAGTTTTCAGAAATGTTCGATTCAAATGGGAAGCCTATGTTTGATGATCCATAATTCTTTGACACCTATTTTGAGAAATTTCCCATTGGGATGAAAAGGAAATTTGTCTTTTATTAGCTCCCATATTGGGAGCATCTTAAGATTCCCACTTACTAGATCCCATGCATATATTTAAAAATGTTTCATCTTCTTTATGGAGGCACATATCATCAAAAGAAAGAGACACATTGGTTGTTAGGAGAAATCTTATTTCTTTAAAAACTAAAAAGAAACATTTTCCAAGATAAGGAACTATAGGATAGTTTGGTCCCTATTGGTCTTTCAAAGAAGGTGATGTCCCATGGATTTTAAAGACGTATGATATTTCTTTGGAAAAGGAATTTATAATGAGAGTGAGGGTGCCTTATTTATATGGGTCTTCTCTACGTCATTGCTTCACTTTGGAAGACTATTTTTCGAGGTTAAAATCACATGACTATTTGAACCTTCTAAGAGTAAGTTTGTCAAAAACATTGTTTTATTATTTTTATTTTTATTTTATAATTAATTATTGTATAATGTATTATTTACTATGAATTGTCATTATCCTCTGCTCATGTGTGGGTGTGTGAACCATGACTTCCCCCAAGACCTACAACATGCCATATATAAATTATCTTCATTTGTACATTTGATAACATAAAAGGAGATTCATATGGCTATGATTCCACGTTTGTGTCAAGAGATAGTTGAGATTGTTTATATGTTTAAGAAGGAACTATTGATGAGCTTTATGGACTTGCAAGTTCACCTTATAATTCACTTAGTAGATGAGGTTGAATTAGTTGAGGTCATTTCTTGTCATTGGATGTTATTCTTACAGAGGTACATGAATAAATTGAAATTTTTTGTTTGACAAAGGGTAAAACCCGAGGGTTGTATGGCAGAGGGGTATATATTGTATGAATCTTTCTATTATGCTAGTGAGTACATCAAGTAGATTGACAACACATCAGGTACGATGATTTGGGATGATGAAAGGGATGAAGACAAAAGAGAAGTGGATATTCTCAAAACAAATGGAAAGAGGTGCATGATAAAGAGTAAGTGCATGCTTATCATTTGCCAAATTACTACACAGTAACTATCCACATTGAACTTCATATTAATGCATATTTTGATCTCATGTGTACTATATATATATTTGTTTGATTTCATTAGAAAATTTAGAAATTGAAGCCATCAACAAATTCATTCTTTAGAATATGGCAGCGACACAATCATGGGTCACATTGTACGAAGAGAAGAGGAGGAAATAGGATAGTGACAGGAAATAATTAAAATGGTTGAATGGTAGAAGTGTGCCTTATCCTGATCATTAAATGAAAATATGTCAATGGCATGCCCTAATAGTTGGGTTGTTAATCAGAGTCAGAGAGAAATACGGTGCATATAGTCGTTACCTGCATGTTGAAGACGATGTGCTAAACATAGGGATTGGGTGCAGCAACTCGGTAATTATATTCTCTTTATGTACATGAGTTTTATCTTCATACAACACCTTTGAATTGTAATATGTGTGTGTGTTTTCAGGTTATTAGACACATGAAACTGTAATTTTTTCACTTTTTTTATAGGTGCATTTGTTCCCATCTTTGTGGGCATATGAACATAATTTTTGCACAGAGGATGTCGATGATGGATGCATGACAAAATACTATGGAGTGGAAGTCGAGTTCAACCAATCTAGTCGTGCTAGCCACTGCAATCAAAACGTAATGTAGAGGAATTAGTTTACATTGGAAATATACAAGAGATCATTCAAGTGGACTTCTCTTCATTCTAATGTGTCTATTTTAGGTTCAATTGGTGGGACAACTTTGATCGGAATAATGTAAAGGAAGATCATGATGGTGGGTTGATATCTATCAACTCTAGAAAGATGTGGCATGAAGCTAGGGAGCATTATTTTTTCCCAAAACATTGCAACCAGGTGTTTTTTAACCCAGATGTGTTGGATAGGGATTGGTGGTTCGTATTAAGACATGAACCTAGATAAAAACATATTTTTGATAGCAACAATGTTATCATGCCAAGAAAGGAAGATAATAAGGGTGATTACAATGGAGAGTGATATGTAGTTGCCTTATTTCATAATTTATAATATTGTTGTACTTTTTTGTTGTCATTATTTCACTAATTATATTGTTTTTTATTCATCTTGTTGGCATTTTATAATATAATCGGTAAGGTTCACAAATGTTTTTACACCTTTTTTTGCAGTGGAAACATTTTTACAGTGCTTAAAACTAAGTATTCCAACTGGGTACATTATCTATGATAATAAAGATCAAGGTCACAACCCTTCTCAAATAGGAAAATGAGAACAAAATAGTGAATTTTTGATGGTGATTAATAGGCATTTGTTTGACTTTCAAATAGACTTGGCAATGCATTTTTTTTTCCTATTTAAATTATGTGATATAAATATCTATTTTTTATGTATTTAAAACTAAAATATTTAAAATATACATGCCTTTATCATTGTGAACATGATGTAATATTAGCTAGGAGAAATGTGAAAAACATGAATTTTAGTGACTATCTCATGATAAGTATGTGGAAAAAATAATATTTTTTTAGTTGTTCATTAATAAATAATCAACTAGCACAACCACATAAAAAATATTAATGTGGTTTATATATTCAAAAGCTTCATTTATATCTACCATTGATAAATATATAACATTAGAAATAATAATACAAAAAATATACTATTGCAGTAACAATATTATTAATATCATTATAATTAATCATTATTATTATTTAATATTAAATGTTATGTGATTTATTATTATATTAATAATTAATTTATCTTTCTTACATTATTAATTAGTTCATTAAATAATTTATTGATTCATTAAATAGTTAATTTAATAATTCATTAAATAAATAGTAATAATTATTTAATAATAACAATAGTTTTTTAAAAATTATTATAATAATATTTAATTAACAAGATGTGTCTCATGTGTGAGCACAAGTGGCGCAGGGATGGGGGATGGCCCTCCCGGTCCCTTCACTACAACAGGCATTATGGGAGGAATACATGCGACATTAAGGTGGAGCGTGCGAGTCATTACGCCATGTTGGAGTTAGGGGGTGGCATCTGGTTATTGTGAGAGGGGGATGTAGGATCTTGGAATTTGCACTTGTGTCTCTGATTTGGTCTAGTGCTAGAGTTTTGGGTGGCTTCCAGGGAGAAAACGGTAGTGCTGCTGGAGGTTTCTTGGTGTTCGTGGACTCCGGGTGCTTGTTCCAAGTGATTTCTAGGGTCGGGCATCGAGTTGTGTCTTTCTTTTCGACATCTCTGGAATCCCTGTGTTTGTAAGGAATGGAGGTTGGCGGAAGAGTGCATTACCATTTTAATTCCCTTTGGCTTATGGTAAGTTGGGCTGCTTGGGTTGGCAGAGGAAGTTGAAAGCAGTAGAGTAGGAGGCTCTCTGGGCTGTGGTGGGGAATCTGTACCAATTTCCAATTTCCCTGACGAGTGTTCTCTGCGGGGTGAATTTAGAGTTTAGTGTTCATCGCCTTGGTGGAATTAGTGCTCTACAAATCACAAAGTTTTCTTTTGTGGTGAGGTCTCAGTTCTCTTCCATAGCATGTTTTTGTGTGGTGGGTGGCTTTCAGAAGCGTGTATGGTGTGACCAGGGTCTGGTTTTCTGGTGGTGGAGGTTTGTAATATTCGAGGCAACCTCGTCTATGGCTCATGTACGTGGTGGTCGTCCTATTCTGTGCATCATGAATCCCCCCGTGCGGCACAAGTGTTCCTCCTTACCAGCCATCCCTAGCTCTGGGGGAGAGGAGGACATAGAAATTGTGGTTTTTGCATCTCATCAGGGTGGAAAGACCATTGGTTGCTCATGGCCCGCTAGTGTGGGGGTGCATGGATGATGCAGTGGTGGAAAGCATAGTTATATTGGAGGTGGAGGTGTGAGGGTCAATAAGTCGTAACGACGGGGTGGCGGTGGAGGGGGTGGAGTCGGGAATCGGGGGCCTAGTCGTCGAGGAGTTGAAGATAGTGTTGTGCATGGAATCCAACATTGTTGCTTTGAGAAATGTTAGGAAATTATCCATAGTCTGATGGATCGATTCGACACAATTGAGCGTGTCCGTTGGGAGGAGCATGTCGCGTTGGTGGCTACACTAGAGAGGATGCACTATTTTCAGTGCCAGGTCAGGGAGAGAGAGGTGGTGGTCTGGAGAGGCCAAAACCAGCTAACATAGAAAGTGGAAAACTTGGAGACTTGGCTGGCTCACTTCAAAGGGCATGTTCAATGCAACTTTCATCCTCTGCCTCTTCCAGGAACATCCCCAGACAATACTACTTCTGTCACGTCGAACGACTAGTATGCTTTCTAATCTTTTCTACGTTCCGTCTGTATTCTGGTGCCTCTAGCTCTGTCGTTTATGGATGATGTCCTTAGTGTCCTTTTTGTATTTTTCTCATCTGGTGCAAATTTTGGTCAACAAACTTGGTTGGGGTGAGACCACATGTTTTCTGATTGGAAGAATGTACTCTTTCTTCTCCATATGAATGGAATATTGACTTACTAATAATAATTTTATTGTAATATTTTTTTCTTTTTAATATTATTTTCATTATTTTCATTAATATTATTTTCAATGGCTTGTGTGGTAGATACAAATGAATTCTTTCATGTATATCAGCCACATTTATTAATAAATGTGGTTGTGCTAGTACAACCATATTAGTAAATGCGGTTGATATATGGAAAAGGCGTATAATTATAATTATTATTATTTTATTATAATTATTATTATTAATTAATATTACTACTATTATTAATTAATATTTGTCTTTTTAATTATTATTATTAATTAAATTTAATATCAATATAAATTAATAATAATTAATTAATTTATATTTATTTTATTCATTATTAATTAATTTATCAAATAATTAACTAAATAATTAAATAATTAATTCATTTTTATTTCATTCATTATTAATTTATTTATTAAATAATTCATTAATTCATTAAATAATTAATTAATTCATAAAACAATAAATCAATACAAGATTAATAATTAATTAATTCACAATTAGTTAATTATTATTATTATTATTTATTTTCAAGTCTCACTAGCACAATTGGTTGAGGATGGGCCTCATCAGCAAGGCGACTAGGGATCAAACTGCATGGAGTGTGGTTATGCCCTATGTTAGGTGGAGGAGGCATGCTAAAAAATCCAGTGAGCTAAGGGTTGGTGTGGCCCAAGCCAGGTGTGATACCTCGGTGATTTTTACGGCTTAGATTCCCCTGGGTCGTGGCTCCTCAAGCCACAAGTCAAGCCTGGAGGAACACACACACACACACACACATATACTATTAATATTGTTTTATTAATATAAATATTGTTAATATTATTGTTATTATTATTATTATTATTATTATTATTATTATTATTATTATTATTATTATTATTAATATTTTTATTAATATTATTAATCCATAGGATTAATATTACAAATCTTATGGATAATATTATACCCTAGGAATATGAGTCCTTACATTGAGAAACCCAATGGATTGATATTATTAACCAAAGGGATTAATTCTAAAACCCCAATGTATTATAAACCCTAGACAATAATATTAAACCCAAGGGATTAACATTATAAACCTAAGGTATATAAACCCTAAGATAAATATTATAAACTTGGTCCAATTCTAAACCTTGCGCTTCTTTCTAATCTGTGCCTTTCTTACCCCATTCTAAGCCCCATGAGTCAAACCTTCTTATGAGTGGTTATCCTTCCTTGGGGATTGGGGTGGGTGGGTTAATAGTACTTCTGAATTGGATGAGTTCAACTTCTCTTACTCTACAGTTTTATTTGGATAAACCTCCAGTTTAGGGGGTTTGATGGTATCATCCAGACATCCCATATAAACATGTTTGACCATAGTTTATTTTCATATTGACACAATATTTATCACAATGTGACGTTGGACTATGGTTAACCATGATAAATTTTCATATTGAGACAAAATTTGTCATAATGCGACGTTGGACAACGGTTGGCCATGGTTGACCATGGTTTATTTTCATATTGAGACAATCTTTTTTATAATGCGACATTGGATCATGGTTGACCATGGATTGCCATGGTTGTCACAATGTGACGTTGGACCAGGAGACAATATTTGTCACAATGTGACCATGTTTATTGACCATGGTTTACCAAGGTTGATTTCCATATAAAGACAATCTTTGTCACAATGTGACATTCGAACATTGTTGACCACGGTTGATTTTCATATTGAGATAATCATTGCCATAATGCAACATTGGCTAATTTTCATATTGAGAAAATATTTGTCATAATGTGACATTGGACCATGGTTGAAAATCTAGATGGTTGGACACAATAAGTGAGTTTGACTTCGAGATCAGGTAAATCAAAGGTAAAGAGAACAGGGTCACAGATGCTCTTAGCAGATGGATACAAATTAATCATATAGCAACTAGATGGTTGGCCACAATCAGTGAGTTCGACTTCGATATCAGGTATATCAAAGGTAAAGAGAATAGGGTTGTGGATGCTCTTAGCATACAGATACAAGTGAATCATATAGAAGCTCTAAGCTCATATGGGATAGATCTACATGATAGGATCTTGCAGGCAGGTCAGTAGGATGTCAAGTATATGGATCTTAGGAACATATTGTAGCATAGTACAGGTACGGGTATAGGTACATGTGCAAGAAAACAGGACGTGGACTATTGTATTACAACATATGGATTGGTCAGGTTTAGAGACAAGATATTTGTACCAGATAGTAGTGATCTCAAGAAGGTGATCTTGAGGGAGTTGTTTGGTCAATTTAGTGTGTCCTAAATTGCTGCATTTAATTGTCAATCCGGGAATCATAAGCTGATGAAGTGCGGCGCACTATATGTGCAAGATAACCTCTTTCTTAACTTTTTGTCGTTTGTGGTCTTTCTAAGGTAAAATGGAAATTCTAAAGTGAAAAGCAAGCTTGGTTATATTTATTCAAGGAAGTGATATCCCCTATGATGATTTACCAATCTTGAAACTTTAAAAACAAATTGAAATTACAATGACAAATTTAAAAACAAATTGAAATTACAATGACAAAGAAAGTAAACTGCTGAAATGAAAAGTGCTGCTAATCTAATGAATCAAAACAAGAAACTAGTGAACATGAAAACTAAACTATTCTTGCTGCCAACTGAACACAAAAGAAACTACGCTTATGGAAATTCAAAATTGCAATGGAATAAATCTAAATCAGATTACATCAATTCATTTTCTGACCCTTCATCATTAGACCAGCTATGACTTGCGGAAGTAATCATAAACAACTTGTGTAACTGATTATTTAATTTGCAGAAAGTAAACTAATACTAAACCATATACACATAATTCAATCCCTCGCCATCAGTCCAGCTGTGGCTTTCGGAGGCAACTGAAGATGTCATACATGATTTAATATATCTAAATTTGCAGAAAAGGAGCTAATACTAAACTACACATTTCATCATGCAGCCCCTCACCATCAGTCCAGCTGTGGCTTTCGGAGGTAACTGAAGACGCTATGAGCAGCTTAATATATCTAATTTTGCAGAAAGGAAACTAATACTAAACTACACATTTCATCATGCAGCCCCTCACCATCAGTCCAGCTGTGGCTTTCGGAGGTAACCGAAGACACTATGAGTAGCTTAATATATTTAAATTTAAACTGCGAATCGGTCGACAAAGCGAAATGAACAAAGCAAAGCGAGAAGTTAAACAAATGCTATGAAAAGGAAACTAGCGACGAGAATAATGTCGATTTCATATCATTAACTAAATACTATGAAAATAAAATTTGTCTACCTAAAACACCTGAGAAAAGCTGATCGGTGATTTAATAATCATAAAAACATGAAAGACAAGAATGCGGTGGAAATTAATGAGCAGAAATGAAGCTTAAGCCCATGAAATATGAACATGTAAACTGGGTTATGATACAATGATAATTTTAAAGAAATGAAATGAAAAAAATATAAACATTAATACACGAACCTCGGGCGGCGGGGCCCTACTATGACTTTGGTAACGATCCTCGGCTTTAAATTAAGTTGAAAACGAGTTTCACATTAAAAAGGCGAGTTCATTACAATTGGTAGTATTACGGCTCAAGGCGAGCGTAATCACTACATAGCAATTACACACATCAACTATCAATTAACAATTGTGACTATCAACTCGTGACATATTAACTCTACGTGCGTATGCAAACGCTGCATATAAAGCGATAAGCGCAATACATCCTCACCGAAGTTTATGATAGCGACCCGACACGTAGACCACTAAACCACGGATATAGGAGTATGGCCATGTTGGAAAACGGATCTATGGAAGGTGGGGCGCTTGGAATTCAACTCGAACTTTAACACGGATGTCAATTAACCTCATGAAGCTTGGAAGACGACCGTGGATGTTTATATGCCACGAAAACGAGAATCCAGTAGACATAGAACTCCATAGTTGACACTTCCACGTAAGACAAGCTGGCCGCAAGCCTGCAATGATTTACTTGAACCAATAGGACACAGACCATGTCCTTGTCATTCCTAACCTGCCCATGTGGCTCGTTCCTTAAACCAGACACATAACATCGATTTCCACAAAATAGGCTGGGAAAGTTGCAGTACTTGAGTAATGATTTAAAAACATTTGTATGAAAAAAATCTAAATCAAATAGAAAACACAAACATAATTAAAAACCATGTTAGATACCCTTTTGCACATGATATTGACAATTTTGGAGGTTTAGGTGAGTGAAAAAGATATGGAAAAGTGTATGGAAAAGAGGCAAATTCGGGATAACACTTTTACTGTGAAGGTGTTGCATGTCCTCATGCAACCAAAATTTGACACTCTTTGTTCAATTCATGTGCCTTGATACTTCAGCCGGCATATCTAACCCCCTTCTCTTCTTCTTTGTGCCATCATTACTAGGTTTCTTCATGAGGCACCTGAATTTGATATTCACAAATTCTTTCTGTAATTTTGGCATTTCCTTTTAGCTTCTTATTCTTCTTTTGCCAAATACCCAAATGTAACATAGTATTGTCATGGATAATCTTGTCCGAGTTTGCCTTGCTCTTTGAGTGCTTCATTTTCATTTTTGATATCAGAGTTCAGCTTCAAACTCAAAATCTCTTGTTTTAATGAGGCGGAACCAAGTCATCACGCAATGTATGAGGGAGTAGAAAGTGCTTGGATGCAGCCAGTACATATTACTCCGGGGATTCTATATAGTCATAGACCTCCTGCTTTGTTTGGGGTCTACTTAGGTGTCTTTTTTCATTGGAGTACATCCTCAAAAATCTTTAACGAGGAGAATTATGTTCAAAATTTGGGTAGGGAGAACTTTCATCGATATTTCTTGAGAATAAGATAGATACGCTCATTTGTCGATTGGGAGTGAAAGGTCGGGTTCACTATTACAGTGAAATGGACTATTGTCGGTTGGAGGCTTGTTCAAATGTCTCCTCACCCAAATCAATGAAATGAGGACCTTTAATTTGTGTTTTCTCGAGTTTTCCCTTAAACTTTCTTGCTTCTCCTCACATCTTCATGGTACACTACCCTTTTGTTCTTGTTTTCTGTTTTGCCTTCTTGGATAGAATGTTGTTTTTTGAAGAAAGAATTAATCTTTACAGAACGGAGAATTTGGTGATCTTCTTCGGAAGAAGAAGAAGTTTTATGGACGACCTCAATAATTTCTTTTTCCTTTTGATATTGGCTTCTTAGTTTGATTTCCTTCTTCTTCCTTTTTGATCTCTCTTCCTATCATTTTCTTCCTTAGTAATAGTAGAAGTATCTTGGTTCATCTCATTCTTTTCTTCTACTTCTTTTCTTTGTGCTAATTTCTTGAGAACTTCACAATGTGCAAAGACAACTTGGGTTTCAACATCCATTTTCTTTCTTCTACTCCTTCTAATTGGATTACCTTCGGAGATTTCTGAGGTTCTTCAAAGAGAAGTTTCTAACTAGGAATTGTTCCCATGTATCCTTTTCTTTCTTTTAGCTCCTTTTCAATCGGAAGTTATAAGCCCATGATGATATAAATGAGGCTCTACATCTCCTAGGTGTTTTTGCACAGTGTGACCAT
This sequence comes from Pinus albicaulis, assembly GCA_034641835.2. NCBI lineage: Eukaryota > Viridiplantae > Streptophyta > Pinopsida > Pinales > Pinaceae > Pinus > Pinus albicaulis. The sequence goes on along the minus strand of JAXQQM020086944.1, from coordinate 189,751 downwards.
TTTCTTCAAGCTATTATATAGGAAATAAGGAAGATTGAGAGTTTGGTTTAAAGAAAATTCATCAATATCCTAGTATGATACATACATGGAGCCAAAACGGCCTTCACATGTGATAAATTTCTGAACAATGAGTAGTAAAGTGGCCCATTCATCTTTTATTGCATGCACGGGGATTCCTCTTTGAAAACGTTGATATCCATACCTTGATTTCGGAGGATTGTTCTCCATGCCTCATCAACGATACTTTTTTTGAACCAACGTTCTCCTTCACAAGAAGAAGCTATGTGGCTGCGCTATTGATGCTTCATTGACTAAGAAACAAGGTCTCCACTTCGCCCAGGAGCCATCAAATGATCTTGCAAACGCTTTGGTAACTTCTCTGCCTTGGTAGCCACGAATTTCTAAATAAACGACCATTTTGCTTTCCTCAGCATCTCTTTTGCTTTTGGAAATCCCTCTATAAATTTAAATCTCTCCTTCGGCTACTTGTAATAATTTTCCCATTTTCTTCTACGTAGCCACGAGCTTGCCTGTGAGGTTTTAAGCGGAAATGGAACGATGGAATACACAAAGTATGGCAACAATCTTGTGGGGATGTTATCACAAAACGGAAATGAGCACCATAAACGAGAATGGAATAAGGCTTGTGGGTGGATATACGGGAATGAGAGTGAGCAAAAGGAACGGAATGGAATGAAACAGTGAGAATGATTAGAGTGGGGGTTTTGTAAGCCACAACCAGAGAAACGACAAAGAGGTTAACAAAGTATAATGCATTCGGTAGCATTTTGAATTTTTGGTGAAACATGTCTAAATATGAACACGTTTCAATCAATGATTATGAGATTATACGGCTTACTTAAAGTCCTTTGTCAACTCAAATACGTATCATTATCTATGGTGGGATATTTGAACATGAGTGAGTCGAATTTCAATAATGAAACCGTTTGTGAATAAATGTAAGAGGATAACATAGCAGTCTAGCACGGAAGGTTACGGTTTGTCGATATAATCATTGCGCGTTATGGGTAGAGCTCATAGTTTAAAATTACATAAAAATGTGTTTTCGATACTATTTGAAATAAACTTTATTCATACCTTTGGAATCCTTGCTTTTGCCCTTGGTCTTCAGCGTTGATCTTCATTAGTGTCTTGAATGTCCCATTGATCCTCTCCGCATTTATTTCATGATTTATGAAAATAACAACTAATATGCACAATCTTTTGAAAACGAGTAGTAGTAATACCTAAGATCACCCTTTACGGTGCAACGAGCTGAGTGTTGCGGAAGCAGATATCGGTACAACGGCCGACACGGCTATCACTTGGCTGAAATAGAAATGAACAAATGACAAATGACCGAAGGTGGAAATGGTCCTTAAAAAGATTTTATTGATGAAATGGATGAAATGAAGTGGAATGGAAAGTGTAATGAGTAGTAGACAAATGAAGTGGAATGAAATGGAGTGGGTGGTGAGATGAAATGAAATGAAAAATAGATTTTTTTTTGGAAAATATAGAGTGTCGGGTGTCCCTGATTTTCACCCCATATTTTACGTATAAGGCTGCCAAATCAAATGATTGGTTTTCGGGCTGCTCTCATTTTTTTTTTTTTTTTTTTTTTTTTTAAACTTGAAAAACAAAAGCTAGCTTGGTAGAGAAGAAGGATTCTTACATGCCCGGCCCCAGATGCCGAAATTTCTTGAAACAACTTGACAAAATCCTCTTTAGAGAGTGGCTTATGATAAACTTTCAATCTGTAGCCTTCATTCACTAAAGAGGAGTTTGAAACTCATCGATGGTATTGATTCTTACGACTCCATTGTTAAAGATCTTGTCAATCTCCTGCTATTTGGCCAATGGTACGAAATTTCCCTTGAAAATCTTTAAACTTGAGTCAAATAATAATGCCCAATCTCCTTCTTGAAACTGCTCTTTGATATATTTGTCATACCTACTTAGTTCTTTGATATTGAACTAGATCAGTTCTTAGAATTGCTTCTTGTACGATCTCATCTAGTTCATTCAATTGCTCCATTACATGCTTTTGGGCTTGATAAGTCCATTCCCAAGCTGACTTTGCTATCTTGAAGGTCTTGACTTGGAACTCAATGGGAAGCAAGACTTCTTTCCCATAAACAAGTTCATAGGGAGAATGTTTTGTTGTATTCCTCCATGTAGTTCTGTAGGCCCACAAGGCTTACGGAAGCCTTTACGCGATCTCTTCTATGTAGATGAACGAGTTTGGTGATGATACTTTCCAAGAACTTTGTTTGTGGACTCCCTTGACCATTTGCTTGTGGATGGTAAAGGAGTAGATTTTACTGTGCTTGATTTTGTATTCTTCCATCAACTACTCCACCAAATTTGATGTAAATTGGCTCCCCCGATCGTACAATTTCTCTTGCAGGACACCAGCGAGTAAAAATATCCTCATAAGAAAATGAACAAGTAAGATTTTCGGTAAACGGATACTAATGCTGGCTTACTGCCCATTTAGTAACATAATCGGTGCAAACCAATATATACTTCTTTTGCTTCGATGGTGGATTAATTGGTCTTGATGAAATCTAAGCCCATTTTTCAAAAGGATTGATAATTACTGTGTTTGCAATGGCATTCATTTGAAAAGGTAGGTTTCCTACTCTTTGACGACTATCACACCTTTTGACATATTGTTTTGCATCTTTGAAGGTAATAATATCCCAAAGGAAAGGATTTTATAGGCCTTCCTTTTGTCCCATCGAAGTGTCGCCGCATGGTTCATCATGACATGCCTTAAGAATATCGAGCATTTCATCTTCCACGACACATCTTGATCACAAGATACGGCCACCCATTTTAAACAATTAGATTGCGTCATGAATATCTTGAATATCTGAATAATTTTTCGTTTTTCTCTTGGAAATAAATGTGAAGGTAGTTTCCACCGTAACCAAATGATTGGCAATGTCACCATACCAAGGGGTCTTAATAGTTCTGCAAACAAATATTCATCGAAACTTATCTTCTACGGAGAATCTTCTTTAGTATTTTGAATTCTAGACAAGAAATCAGCTACGTATTCTGTTTTCTAGTCTACTGTATCAACACGGTAATATTGAATTCTTGCAAAAGTAAAAGCCATCTTGTCACTCTGCCATTAATGCTTGAGGTTTGTTCATTAAATATCTAATTGCGGAGTAATTCGGTATGAATAAAAGTTTCATAACTTTGTTATGTGTAATGTCTAAACTTATTAATTGCATGAACAACGACTAAGAATTTCTTTTCGATCACAGTATAATTCAACTGTAGAGTCAAATTTTGCGGTGTAATAAATGGCATAAAGAATTAAATCTTTTTTGACCCAACACGGCTCAAGAAGTACGTATACGCAGCTTTATCTGTAGAAATATGGAAAGGAAGTTTCAATTTGGTCCTCTCAGAGATAGGTGCTTAGGATATTCTTGTTTTCAAAGTTTCAAGCGGATTGTGATCGGGATCCCATTTAAATTCACGAGTCTTTTGTAAGCAACTTGAAGAGTGGAGATACTATTTTGGTGAAGTTTTCTATAAATCTTCTATAGTAACTTGATAAATCCTAGAAAACTTCTAACATCTCTTTGACAATTTGAATAGGCAACTTGGAGATGACTTCAACTTTGATCTATCAACCTTAGTCCATCTCTTTGAAATATGATGTCCTAAAACAATCCCTTCGGTAAACATCATAAAGCATTTTTCATGGCTTAATGAAAGGTTTGTTTCTTTACATCTTATGAGAACTTTTTCAAATTTTCTAATGCCTCTTCAAATGAATTACCATATTTGTAAAATCATCCATATAAACCTCTACACAATCATGGATTAGATCGAAAAAATTCCTAGTACTACTCTTTGGAATGTTCTTTGGTGCATTACATAACCCAAAAGGAAGCACTCGGTAGGCAAAAGTTCCCCATGGACAAGTAAATGTGAATTAACTATCTTTAGTCTTGGTGCTACAGAATTTGATTATAACCACTAAAACCATCCAAAAATGAAAAGTACTTTTTTACTGCTAATGTATCTAATACTTTGATCGATAAAAGGCAAAGGAAAGTGATCCTTCAAAGTTGCTTTGTTGACTCCACATATTAATGCATACTCTCCATTTACCATTCTTTTAGGTACTATAACCAAAGGAGAAACCCATTGGCTATCTGAAATTGGATAAATGAAGTTTACATTGAAGTTTTGGGCTCTTCTTTCACTATCTCCCTAAGATTTGGATTCATCCCCTTCTTTGAGGTTGTACGATTGGTCTCTTGTTTTCCTCAATATAGATATGATGGATGCGAGTCTTAGGATCAATACCACTTCATGTCGGTATACTCATGCACAATGCGGTAGAATGTTTTGCAAGATTACGGTTAGTTCTTCTTGTTGTGACTTCTCCGGATGTTTGTTGATATTCGATGTATTTTTAAAAGGAAAAATCTCCATGAAGTGCAAATTCTTCCATGAGTAAAAAGACATTTGTCTTGATGATAAGTATTCTATGTCGGATTCCAAGCTGAAATTGTGAGGTCATATTAAAGTTATCTCAAAATTTTCTAATGTGTTCGGAAATTTGACTATCCTCCATAATTTCGAAATGGTAAAGACGGAGTTGTATAGTGTTCTCATCATCGGCCCATTCATTTTATCTCCTATTTATCATTGCTCTTGCGGGAGGATACAATTGAATTTCTTTAATAGAATTACCATTAGAAATGTACATGTCTCAAGATCTACAACTAATAAAAGCATCTAATTGTGGCCAGCAAGGTCTTCCCTAAGATAATTGGATGTCCTCACAGATTACTTTTGGGAGTGAAAATCATCGAGTCTCTTTTGGATATTCCCAAGAATCTAAGGGAAGTGAAATATCTTCTAATACACCATACGGTTTAATAGCACGTCGATACGCAAGTTGCAATAAAGTAGGTGTAAAAGAAGGTTAGGAAGTTTAAGCTACATTCCCATAGTCATCTACTCATAATGTGTCATGACCCTAAGTCAATCAATGTGTTTGGAATTTCTATCCACGTTATATGTGTCTTGACAATTGGACTTCCTGGATCTGTATTTAAACGGCAATTTTTCCCATCATAATGTCTGCAATCTTTCACAGGGTGGATTCTTCTTTGTGTCCTTTAGCTTTCTTCACAGTCTTTTGAAACTCAAATCCTTTATGGTTTTTGCTTCAGAATAGGAATTTCTCCGAATGGCTTGTAGCAATGGAATCTTGACACAAAACATTCTTCAATTCCCATCTGAAAGTCATAGTTAGGCAACAAGATTTGTTTTTCACCCCCTTATCAATTTGTAGTCTTTCGAGAAAAGGAGGTGTAGATGAAGATACGGGTTGCTCAACTATAGGAGTTGTGGATGTTAGCTTTTTCTTTTTCTTTTTGAATTTTGAATTTGAAGAATTTTCCTGAGAACCCTTATTGACTTGAAAGAGAGTCCTCCTCGGAGGTATCTCTTGCTCTTGAATGTCTATCGAAGGTTTTTCTAAGAACTCTACCGGATACGAGTTGTACATCGTTGGAAGACGATCATATGGGTAGGAAATTGTTTGTCCTTCCTTATAAGTAGTTTGAGGATTCTTGTTGTTAGGATTTGGCAATGGGTGAGCTGGAAGTTGATTTGTCTTCTGTTGGTATGGGAGCATGAGTTGAGGATTTGTATTTTGTTGAGAAGGTTGTTGTTGTGGAAATGGCGATGAAGTTCTGTAGTTTTGGTTTTGGAAATTGTAGAGCTTGTTGATTTTGAAAAAAGATGGAGGATATTGATAAAATTAGACGAAATCTCCCATGGGATTTTGCATCCCTTGTACCCATGGCTGATATGAATTTTGATGTTGGGGCCAAGATTGTTGCCCGAGGTCAATTTGGTGGGGTTTGAAGATTCATAGGGTTATTAAACCCTTGAGATTATTGTCCATTTGCCACGGTCTCCTTGCGACAAAACGAGAGAGATTATTAGTTTGGATCTTCTTGAAAAAGCTTGACTTTGAGTCCGGGGATTGAAGGACAATCCTTGATCTCACCTTGATTTTAGAGACAAATCATACATGTTTCTACAACTTTTTGCATCCCAAGGGACATTCCTTAAAGCATGTTTCTTTCTACATTTCGGGCCAAAGATGGCTAAGCATCATTTGCAACTACCTTGTTTTGAATTTTAAGGGTGTCTAGTTGTTCACTAAAGACCCCTAAAGTCTGATTTAAACTCATCAGCATAATGCCAATCTCTGCCTAACTTTGCCAGTCGATTTGCGGTTGTTAGCCCTAATAAGAAAGAATCCTAGGCCCTTTCCCGAGTTTTAGATCTTCCCCTTGAGAATTGGATACATAGTTACGTTATATCATGAAATGGGAGTTGAGAAATGTCTCCTTTCCCCATCATGTTTAAAATGTCTAATCCATTCATCTCTAATGGCTTTTAATAGGAGGGCTTTCAAGGTTTCATTATCTAGGTTGCTCATCTTTGCTCTTTTCAAGTTGTATTGCCAAAATCTTTCAATTGATCTTCAATTTTCATCTTCTTTTTGCATCATTTTGAATACCTCATCCTTGTGATTGGTGGGCATACAATAATCCAAGTATCTATCCAAAAATGTTTGTTTCATATCATTCCAAGTCTGATAGATTGGTGGCTAATCTGAACCATTTCAAACGGATCCCTTCAATGTTGAAGGAAACAATTTGAGTTTTTTGAGAATCTTCCATATAGTCATAAGTTCGGCCACTACTTCAAACTCAAATGTTTCGGGATCCTCACTTAAGTAATCCCATAAAAGTTAGGGAGAAACGGATGGTAGAATGTTACTTTTCATTGTTGCACAAGGTTTCCTCATCGACGCAAAGTCAAGAAAATTGTCCCTATTTCTCTCCGTTATTTCCTTCACCATTGTTATCTTCATTATCTCCTCCTCCTCTACCTCCACCTCTATTTATTACTTCCTCACCTTACTTGATAGTTTCTTTAGAGTCCTTATAGTCCTCTAGTTCTTCTACCGAAGGATGAGAGAAAGTTTCTTTGTTTTCTAAGTGGGTTTTAGTAGGTGGTATAGGAGAATCCTCTAATTCGAGTTTGTTCTTTGACTTCCAAAAATCTTAAGGCTAGGGGTAGATGTTGGTGAGTCTGGTCTATGCCTTGAAGAAGATGGAGTTATGAAAATCGAACTCTTGGCTTTAGCTATAAGCCTTCCCCTAGAATCTCTTGCTCTATGCATGTCATTTTTATATTTTTTTAAAAGTTGGGCTAATAATTCTCTTTACGATCTTCCAGAGATCATGTAGGTCTCGAAGAGAGCATACTTAAGAAATTACTAAACCAATAACTCTCTTTTCTGATCCTCAGTCCACTAGATTAAAGAGGAGAGCATACTTCAAGAAGTTATCAAGTTTTCCCTTCTTTTATGATTTTATGTTTTTTTTTTAAGAAATTGGCTACTGAGTTACACTTCCCTAAGAACATGACATCAAAATGTTTGGTCAATTTAGTGTATCTAAGTGCAAATTTAATTGTCAATGCGGGAATCGTAGGCTGATGAGGTACGGCGCACTATGTGTGCAAGATAACCTCTTTCTTAACTTTGTCGTTTGTGGTCTTTAAAATTAAAATGGAAATTCTAAAGTGAAAAGCAAGCTTGGTTATATTTATTCAAGGAAGTGATATCCCCTATAATGATTTACCAATCTTGAAACTTTAAAAGCGAATTGAAATTACAATGTGAAAAGTAAAGCTATTGAAATAAAAAGTCAACGCTAATGCAATGAATCCAAAAGCAAGAAACTAGTGAACATGAAAACTAAACTATTCTTCTTTACTTGTTAGTTTCCTGAAAACTACGCTTATGGAAATTCAAAATTGCAATGAAATAAATCTAAATCGATTACATCAATTCATTTTCGACCCTTCATCATTGAACCCATTATGACTTGCGGAAGTAATCATAAACAACGTATGGCTTGATTATTTAATTTGCGGAAAGTAAACTAATACTAAACCATACACACATAATTCAATCCCTCGCCATCGATCCAATTGTGGCTTTCGGGCTGTTGAAGATGTCATACATGATTTAATATATCTAAATTTGCGAGAAAAGGAACATGCTAAACTACATTCATATGCGGCCCCTCACCATCGATCATTTTGTGGCTTTCGGAGGATATGAAGACACTATGAAGTAGCTTAATATATTTAAATTTAACTATTTTGAATCGAGGATAAACAAAGCGAAATGAACAAAGCAAAGCTGAAGTTAAACAAATGCTATGAAAAGGAAACTAGCGACGAATAATGTCAGTTTCATATCATTAGCTAAAATACTATGAAAATACTGAAAATTTTGTCTACCTAAAACACTGTGAAAGAAATGATGGTGGTTAATAATCATAAAACATGAAAGACAAGAATGCAATGGAAATTAATAGACAGAAATGAAGCAACTATGAAATACTAATGAACATGTAATGGGTTATGAAATCCCAATATTTGTTTAAAGAAATGAAATAGAAAAATATAAACATTAATACAGAACCTGGTGAGAACGGGGCCACTCTCTGTGACTTTGGTAACGATCCTCGACACAAATTAAGTTGAAAACGAGTTTTCATTAAGCGAGTTCATTACGGTATGGTAGTATTACGGCTCAAGGCGAGCGTAATGCCCACTAGCAGGTACACACATCAACTATCAATTAACGATTCCAACGACTATCAGCCTCGGCAACTATCGACTAACTCTCGATAGTATGCAAACGCTCTATATAAAACAAATAGCGCAAGCATCTCACGAAGTTTATGATGTGACAGCCACGTAGACCACTAAGGCCACGGATATAGGAGTATGGCCATGTTGGAAAACAGATCTATGGAAGGTGGGCGGCTTGAATTCAACTCCGGAGACTTTACACGGATGTCGATTAACCTTCGCAAGCTTGGAAACGTGTATGGGATGTTTATATGCCTGAAAGCGAGTCAGTGACATAGAACTCCATAGTTGACTTCCACGTGGATGGCTTTGACCCATGACTTTCTTTGACGAATTTACTTGAACAATAGGACACGAACCATGTCCTTGTCATTCCTAACCTGTATGTGGCTCGTTCCCTTCGTAGACACACAGCAACATCGATTTCCACAAAATATTTGCTGGAAAGTTGCGTGAAAATTTAACGAGAAGTGACAAGTTTAAAATTTCTGTGAACAAATCTAAATCAAATAGAAAACACACAAACATAATTAAAACCATGTTAGATACCCTTTTGCACATGATATTGACAATTTTGGAGGTTTGGAATTTGAGTGAAAAAGATATGGAAAAGTGTATGGAAAAGAGGCAAATTCGGGACTCAACGGGAGTTTCAAGAGAAACCATATTCGGGTCACCCGGAGATAAATAAGGCATTGGTAGTAAGGAAGTTTTATTATTGGATGAATCTAAGGAAGTATGTGGTAGATTTTGTGTAGTTACTTTCTTAGATTTTCAGCGGGTAGAGAAAGTAGAGTGTAAGCATCTAGGTGGAAATTTTACGGCCCAGGTGTGATTCGGAGTGGAAATGGAAGTCATTTCCATGGATTTCATCATATGGGATTTCCTAGGATATCTAAACATCATGAATCCATCATGGTTTTGTTGGATAGGTTGACTAAGGTAGCACAATTCATTCAGGTGAATACTATGTATTTGGCTATTGATGTAGCCTTTGGTGTTCATCAGATGTGTTCGAATTGCATGGTGTTCCAAAGAATGTTATTGTCGGTGGAACTGAGGATGCAGTTCACTTCCAAGTTTTGGAAGGCGTTGTTTACGAGGTTTAGGTACAAATTTGGCCTTGATTACAACTTATCATCGACATACATGTAGACTTGATTCTGAGAGGTCAATAGGATATTGAGAAATGTTGAGGATGTATGCGGTACATCAACGGCGAGAAATGGGAAGAGTATCTTCCTTTGGTAGAAGTTCACTTATAATAATGGTTACGGAATATGTGTGGATGGAGTCTGTTTGAAGCATTATATGGACGGAGATTGCAATACTCCCATCGGTTGGAGTGATCGGGTGACGGATTATTGATTGGACTAAACATGTTAGAATAATTGGAGCCGAAATGCGAGGTAATCCAGAAGAATATAAAAGTAGCATAGGATAGATATAAAATTTGTACGAGATCGGAACAAATTGTTTAAAGGTTTCGGGTTGGGGAACATGTGTACTTTCACATCAATCCCAAGAATAGCTCGCGGATTGTAGCTCATGTGCCAAGATGGCACCTCGGTTTTGTGGACCTTTCAGGATTCTTGATAAGTTGGGCCGATGGCCTATCGACTTGCACTACCTCACTTGACAATTGAAATTACATGATGATTTCCATGTGTCATTGATTAAAAGAATGTTAAAGATGTTGATCATGTGATTGGTAGGTATGTATTGTAGGTGGAGTCAAATGGATAATTCGACCGAACCTCGGTGTATATTGCATAGAAAGGTTCTCATGCTCAGGAAGCAGAAGCGATCAAATAGGTTAAATTGCATTGGAGCACTTTGGAGCACGATGAAGCTACATGGAGAATGGAGATCCAAATGTGAGCTATGTACCCTTATTTATTCGTTGGTTGAGAGAATGTCCTTGATAGATGTTTTGGTATATTTTTGGCATATGTTTTGGTGTGATGTTTTGGTATATGTACATATGTATATGGATTTAAATACTACCATGATATGTACATATGTTATGTTGTCATGATGGTTTGTTTCTCCAGCCAAGAGTTTATCGTTGCGAATATTGCAACGAGAGCTAAGTTATAAGGCTCCATGGGCATTATGTTTTTCTTTGACGATGTTGTTGGTTGTATGTGTCATTGAACACTAGGGATGGTGTTCCCCCGAGGGGGATGGTTTTGTAACAACCACCTGGTGAAAATTCCATAAATAAATTTAATAAAAAGGAAAAACAATAACCACGATTATGGAACACTTATTCCAAGATGAATGTTGGGAAAAAACATCCTAGTGTGGTTTTTCGTGCAGTTTTATTATGGCTAAGGAAATTGGAAAACGCAATGGAAAAGGCTTTGGAAAGAAAAGTGGCATTAATTTGCATTTTGTTTATGAAATAATGGAGAATTAGGAGAAAAGGAATGTGAAATGAAGCACTAGTTTCATGTGAGAGGAAAACAATAGAAAAATGAAGAAAATAGAGCCACATTAATAAAGGCTTGACGATCAATTCATATTTTTTCAATTTAGTTTTGGAGCTCTCTCTCTTATTCTCTATCTCACACACTCTTGGGCACTTTGAGTTTTCTTGGAGCACATCGACGTGGATGAAGAAAGGAAAAGAAGGCAAGAGGAAGGAAAAGATCAAGCAAGGAAGAGTAGGATCAAGAAGCTGCAGCATTGCTGATGCTTCAGTTGTAAATGGTTTCTTGGCATGGTTAAAAGCAGCACATGGTCTGTGTGTCAGCTCTCTGTTTTCATTTCAGCACTCCCATTGAAAATAATGGGTGATGGGGTTCTCATCATTTTGAGTTGATTGGACAATTGAATGGATTGGGGATGATGGGTGGAACTCTGTCAGAAATATCACATGGCCTAGTAACTCATGAACCGAGAATGTGGGTTGCGGTAAAAGCCATATTTTGTGTTGCCTCCGTGTTCTAGGAATCTCGACTAGTGAATGGCGGGATATATAGTAAATACTAGAGGTGGGTGCTCTCCATCGGTACTAGGAATCCTAGTGATGGGATGTATGGTAAATCTTGGAGAGGTGATATTATTAGGTTAATTCATGATCCTAGGATCAGCGTGGATTTCAGAAAGACTAGAGACTAGGAGACATGCAAATTCCTCATGGTGTAGGAGGAGAAATACGTAAGTATCCATGCATGTTTTGGCTTAGTGATATGGTGGAGATCATGGTAAAGTCTGGTATCACTTGTTTGTTATTTTGGCCTAGTGATCGGTGAGGATTATGGTAAAGCATGTTTATTGTTGAGGGTGGTGGTTTTAGCCTTGGGAAGCCCTGGTTGGTTCTTTTAGTGCAAAGTCTAATTCATGCTTGGAATATGGCACGGGGGTGATTGGATGAAGAGATTTGGCTCGGCCAATCTATGGTTGGAGTGGAATGTGAAGTCCCAAACCTAGTTGGCCTTTACATACCTTAATATGAGGTTATTTCTCATGATATTTCATGAGTAATATACTTGTCTACAATATTTGGATTCTATGTTGTATCCTTGATATTTAACATATTATTATGGTTATAAGCATGTATTATGACGAAGTGATGATGTATGAATATCATCATGTTTTGATTGTAAATGAATGATCAATGAATATATGACCTATTAGATGATAATGCAGCTAATGTGATAAGGGAACAATGCTTCTTAGTGATTCTCGGATAAATCTGAGACCCACATACTTAGATGTTGTTTAAACATGTAGATTACATATTTGTGACATGTTTGATGAAATGTTTGTCATGGCTAGTAGGGGTCTGAGCAGGCCCTTGTTCAAGTGATTTCATTTATATCATTGTTATTTGTTATCTTCCAGTTTTGGAATTCTCATGGAATTTTGGAAGTCACTTGAGCCTAGGCCTAAAAGTGGCACGGGAAAATGCGGGTCACGGAGCTTAGAACTACCTTGAAAGTCACATCGCATGCATTCCCATGTTGTGTGAGTGACTCGGGGTTTCTAGTTTCACTCTTTCCCATATCAAGGAGAGACTTGGGAATTGATGCATAAAAAGGTCATTTTGATTCGGGGGCTAGCCACTGGAAGGTTTGGATGGCTCTTGGATGTCTGTGAAGCAGAGTCCGGAAGGTCTATGTATTTTTGTGGTGTTGGTTCCACTTCCTTAAAGGTGAACTAGGAGGTTGAATCATATCATAGTAACCTCTCGTTGCATGTTTACCCTAGTGGATTGGGTAGCTTGGGTAAATGTGGGAAAGAGAGTATTCTGACTTGGAGTTGACCAACGCACAAGTCAAGGGGCATGGGGTATGAAAAATATCCATTGAGGCATCGATTAAACAAAGATGATGAACGAAGGTTGGTATAATGAAATAGAGATGTACCGGAAACGACCACACATACACTCGCTCCTTTTCCTAGTGCGCCAACAGAAGAGTCGCGAGCATACCCTAACCCATTATGGCCCGAATAGATACCCTTCTCAACTAGAAGAAGAAATATAGAAGCGAGGAAAAGTTTTCCCTTACCAAAATTTGAATCAAGAGGTGGTTTGATAGGAAATCCACAGGTAATAATGAGTTTAACGTAGGCAACTTGGTCCTAAAATTAGATAAATCTCATGAGAAGAAGCACATCCGATTCCAATCCCTCTATATTAAGTCAGCACAAGATAAGGAGAATTTTCAAACATAATTATATATTGCGAACGTTGGAGGGGAGGGTGGAGTCCCTCCATGTGGATGGCCATGACCTTAAATTATATTTCTAGCATCTTTCAAAGTTGATTTCATCCTTGTACCATAGTTCTCTTTTCCATGTATATCTCCACCCTTTATGTTATCTATATCCCATTTTGTTTTCATGATTTCCCCCCTTTTGTGTTTTATTGTATTTGTAATGTTCCCAAAATTAGCATAGAGCTAATTGGAACATTAATTTTTTCCCATATCAGCTAGAATATGGGAATAAGTAGGTGAGCCATGAGTAGGAATAAAATACCTCATAGTGTGAAAGGGATCATCAGAATGACCATGTTTGCACCCTCAAGTGTGAAAAGGGGCAAATGCATGAGGACAAGGTCAAGTTTGACCAAGTCAACAACCTTGCCATAGGAGGAGTGGATCACCTTGAAAGACACCACGGTGTGAAAAGGAAAAATTTGGTGGAGGAAACCTATTATGGGGCCAAAACAAGGAGGCTTTCATTTGTATAAAGGGAGGACAAGGCAACCATAGGGAAAGGATATGTTGATGAATATAGAATTTAGTCACATGACTATTTGTTGTCTTCGGTTGTTTAATGAGATTGTTGTGCTACTTAGCACAAGGGATTTCTGTTTAGGAATCCTTATCCCTTCTTGAGAGAGGGTCTGTAGTGATTGTGCTTCATTCTCCATTTCGGGCTCAAGGCCAAGCCACCTCCTTTAGCTACATCGTTATTCTTTTGTAGCGAACGTTGTGTTACGAGTGTTGCGGTGGAGGGTTCCATGACACCATTTCCTTGGCTCATATTTCGAGAGGAGGGAGATTCTATTCCTACGGGGAGGTTAGTGAGGAGATTTCGAGCTGATTTCACATCTTTGGCACCGGGCCAAGCACTTCCTATCTCCTACGGCCACAGTCCATCTCCTTGAGCGTGTTATTTATGAAGTACATTTGCAGTGGGGACTTGCTCCAGCATTTTGAAGGAGTGAGATCTTCGGGGATTGGATCGATATTCCTGAGAGATCCATTGGATGAGATACATTCATCATATGCGGCATCATCAACTATCTTCATCCATTTCAGTTTTTGAGTTGCAGTGCTACCTTGCAACTCAGCTTGTTCTGCCCAGTTTGCCATTTTGTGCATATTTCAGCCAATCCTTCTAAGGATTGTTGTATTAGTGTTCCAAGGGTTGAGAGATTTGCTCCCCACTTATTTGAGCTATACATTTTCATATCCATGTATTGACATTATTTACGTAGCGATTGTCTCTTATAAGTTTGCTGCAGTCATCAGCTTAGCTTTATCATATGTAGCAGTGTATTTCATGATTCTTGTACATGCCTTTGATGGACGGATTTGCCTAAGCTTGAGTGATCATTTTCCTCAAGATCTTGTACACAGCCTGTTTATCTTCATTAATAAGATGGTTATGAGATTTTTCATTTTTGGAAGTTGATGTACCACCTTTACTCGGGCTGGGTGTGTCTTACATATCCTTCATGTCACATTTGGAATATCTTAAGATATTCCCAATAGTGTATAAATTCCTTTTTGGGATATTATGGTAGTGTCAGAGCATGATATTTGGCTCAACTGCAGTTTCATCCATAAGAAGAAGAGTTCGGAATGATGGAGAGGATGAGATTACTCTCATCAATTTTCGGATCCGAGAAAGGACCTCTCGAGGAGGTCAGAAGATGGAAGAAGGAGAAGTGGAAGGACCATGCACTTCCTATTCTCAAGAAGAGAGCATGAAGCATGAAGAACACTTGGAATTCGAAATTCTAAGTGAGTACCTTGCTAAATACGGAGCTAAGCCTAGAGCCTTCAAGGAGACTCTACAAGCTTTACCACAATTTATTCGGTTGGAAAGAGAAGAGAAGACCCCCACGGTAATGGGATGATGAGAGGCAATAGATTTGTGTCCACTTTTGATGGATCACTCATGTGTATGAGAGGCTTGGGTGATGAAGCTAGAGCTTTCTTCTGCTTGCATCCACCGTAGTAGATAGAAAGGGCACGTAGAAATTGCGGCGTTGCACCTTGAAGGTGAGGCAAATACTTGGTGGTTCAGCCATTGGAGCCATGCAAGGGTATCTACTCTTGCGAGTTTTCTCAAAAGATGATCAGAAGATTTGGCCAAAGGATGGAGGAGCCCTCACACCATTTGAAGAGGCATATACTAGCGCGGTCAACTGTCATGGAGGAGCGGCCTTCATCTTCGGCGAGTTGGTGAATCAACCCATTGGAGGAGAGACCTTTACAATCATACAAGATGCTTCCAAGATTTGCTAAGGTATGTCGGAATTTCCATCTCTTATCATTTCGGCAAACATTATGAATGGGTCTACATCATTGCATGATGTTGATTTAGAAGTAAACGAGAATTGCTATGAGCGTAAAGAGCGATGATGGAGAAAAAGAGGAACCATTCCTCATGTGAGCATTCAAGGCGGCTTCATTCGAAGGGAAGCCATGAAGGGAAGCCGGTAAGGAGTAGACATCTGGAGATAAGAAACTATTTCTCCTCTCTAGATGACACTCTCTCCCAGTGAGCATGCCACAACTCGAATGCTTCTACTTGTAGCGGATCCAAGACCTCTTTTGGTTTTGGAAAGACCATGCATAAGGAGGAGATCTCATGGAGAGATTTCATTGGAGGTGCACTTCAACACATCATGGAGTGCAAGGTTTTTCAACGGTTGGGGAGGTTTTCCCTTCTCACACTTGGATCATCATGGATTCAAGGATGAGAAGATAGAAGATGGAGGACATCTTCGGATGGATAACATATCTCATGTTTGTGTTGGACACTCCTTGAGCCACACACATCATGATGGGAGGTTTTTTCCTACCACCTATTTGGGTCCTTATGGGATCAAATTGATCCTTAGGAAAATTTCATTTCAAAATCCCATGAAATGCAAAGAAAAAAATCTGATTTGGGATGATGGTATCCCTCATGTGATGAGTACCAAGATGGAGGATGGAAGAAGACATCCACAAATTATTGAGTGGATGTGGATGAGAAGCAGAGAAGCTAGTGAACTACTTGAAGATTTGTAATCTTAGGAGCAGGTAGGAGGCTTGGTTTCCTTTGGTTACTCTTGAAGGATTTTGGCCATCACTTGGCGTATACTCTTCCTAAGGGTATGGGGATGGAGAAGATGTGGCGGGATGCTTGCATCATTGAGTAGCAAAGAGTATGGGTGCATGGTGTTGATGTGACATTCATTTCATTCATTATGTCTTCATCACATTATTTGTATGATGAAAGTATGAGGAGGCAACAAATATTTTTGTTCTTTGGTTGTTCTGTACAGGAGAGCAGTAGAGAATTTCTCTCACATATTGTATGATGTTGCGGGGGTAGGATTATGGTGCAAAGGGCTACTCCTTGACGCTTTGATGATCAAGTACTTTCATTTTGGGAGGAATTTCTAGTACACAACAACATTGTTGGAGGAGTGCTCTTTCTAAAGGATCATGTCGAAAAGAAGTGAGCTATGGGTTGGCGAGTGCTATTTGCATAGGCCAAAACATTGTTCCTTTGGAGCATGAACTTATTCATGTATTCATGCATCACTTCACTTTCATCACATGGTGAGAATTTTGTTTTTGCACCTATTGATTATGTAACACGGTATTTGCATCTTCTTACCATTGTCATATGATGCATTGCTCCACAAAGGGCAAGTTTATTGTTGAGCCCCATGTGAATTTTTCCCGGCTATTATGATGGAGACAACCATCCTTTTTCTAACCATGGGCAAGTGTTTGATTCTTTCTTGTATGCTCGGTTGGCACCTCCACTCATTTACTACTGACACAGATATGATGATTCATACAACTAGAAATTTGCCAACACCACTTGCCATACTATTTCTGAAGTTGCGAGTGGGAGAGGCGCGATGTGTCACTTGAGACATTGTTTGTATCATGCAGCATCATGTATAACATTCATCAAACTTCTCATTTGGATACTATATGATGATCATGTACTATTCATCATGGATGAGATGTTTTGGGCCGGCTGTTTTTCAATGTTGGAGAGCACATCCTTGAAGGATTGTTCTTCATTTTCCACTTGAGGAAATAATTTTGCAGCCTAGGATTAACACATACTCTACACTTATCATGATTGGAGAGAAGGGCAGTAGACTACTTGTATGCACTTCATGATCATAATTTCAGCCCACCTACTTTGCATGAGCCAAAGGTGGAGGAAGACTTTCGAGTTGCCATGTTGGAGGGTAGCTGTTTGTTTGGATGATTGCTTGGGGAGGGGAGGTCATATGAGATGGTAGATTCCCAATTAATTTCAGCCTCATGCCTCGAGAATGCCCTTAAGTTCTATCCTTACGTTTGCTTGAGGACAAGCAACATTTGGGAAGAGGAGGGCGCAATGTTCCAAAATTAGCATAGAACTAATTGGAACATTAATTTTACTATATTAGCTAGGAGATGAATAAATGGGTAAGGAGGCCCATGAGTAGGAATAAAATACCTCGTAGTGTAGAAAGGTATCATCGGAAATAACCATATTTTCACCCTCAAGTGTGAAAAGGGAAAATACATAGAGGAAAAGGTCGGTTTGACCAAGTCAGATGCTACATGGAGAGTGGATGCAGAAAACTGACACGGTCTTGAAAAGGGAAAATAAAATTTGGTGGAAGGAAAAAACCTACTATGCAGGGGCAGAAACTGAGAGGCTTTTCATTTGTATAAAGGAGGACAAAGCGTAACGAAGGATATGTTTGATGAATATAGAATTTGTCCATGACTATTTGTTGTCTTCGGTTATTCTTCCAGGTCCATTTGTCTTTGCTGCTTGCAAAGGGATTTCTTTGTTTAGGAATATTATCCCTTCTTGAGAGGTCTCTTAAGTGATTGTACTTCATTCTCCACATTTCGGGCTCAAGGCCAAGCCACCTCCTTTAGCTACGGCGTTATTCACATGCTTGAGGAACGTTGTGTTACGGGGTGTTGCGATGGAGGGTCCCTGGCCACCATTTCCTTGGCTCATATTTCGAGAGGAGATTCTATTCCTGCAGGAGGTTAGTGAGGGAGATTTGAGAGCTGATTTCACATCTTTGGCACCGAAAGGGCCAAGCACTTCTATCTCCTACTGTGCAGTCCATCGCCAGTATGTTATTTATGAGTACATTTGCGGTGGGGCTGCTCCATGGCTGGAGAAAGTGAGATCTTGAAGTTGGATCGACTTTTCCCTGAGAGATCCATTGGATGAGATCTATTCATCATATGCAGCATCATCGACTATCTTCATCCATTTCAGGTTTTGAGTTGCGGTTGCTGCCTGCTTTCTGACATTCTATGGTGCCATTTTGTGCATATTTCAGCCAATCCTTAAAGTTGTTGTAATTAGTGTTTCAAGGGTTGAGAGCTTTGCTCCCCCACTTATTTGAGCTATACATTTTCATATCCATGTATTTACATTATTTACACGTAGCAGTGTCTTATAAGCTGCAGTCTATTGCACCCAGCTTTATCATATGTGAGTGTATTTCATGATTCTTGTACATGTGCACCTTTGATGTGGGTGGTTGCCTAAGCTTGAGTGATCATTTCCTCAAGATCTTGCTTGTTCTCTCTTGCTATAACATTAATAAGATGGTTATGAGATTTTATTTCATTTTGAAGTTGTTCTTCTTGCTACTCCATGGGTGTGTCTTACATATCCTTTGTGCTCCACATTTGGAATATCTTAAGATATTCCCAATAGTGTATAAATTCCCTATTTTGGGATATTATAGTCTTGTATAGTTCGCTAATAGGGACACTACCCAAGATAAATAACTTCGGAACATCACTCCAAATTTAGATGCATTGGGGGTAGGGTAGCCTCTATTAACGATATTGGCTAAGTTATACTCTTGTTTGTGCATAAGCAGTGGTAATCCTTCAAAGTCGCGACCCTGGGTGAAGTGTGGATATCTGTCTGAGTGGGGAATTTTGGTTATCCATGGCACCCTGTCTTTCAATAGTCAAACCCTGTTATTGGCTTGGCTATATAGCTTGAATCCAAATGAGTTTATCTTGCTTGCTTGAAAAGGAGAATGGAAACTTTAATGAGAAAAAGCATATATTTTGAGAAAACGATAAGGTCTCTAAAAAACCAAACAACCTCTCTTTCAAAGTAAAAAAGTCGAGATCCCTCAATAGCGAGGCAAATAAAGTCTTAAGGAATAAGTGACAATGATCACATGGATAAGAAAATCAAATAAGGGAAAAAGGAGGTAGAAAGTATTCCTATGCGAGAGAGATGATACAAACTCTTTGTTCGGAGTGCTTTCAGAAGGCTGTGCCAGCCAGAAGAGCACCGAGAGACACAGCAAACCTGATGTTGAAACCTTTACAACTCATATCATTATTTGGACCCTATTTTTAAGCCATCGGGAATGTCTTCACTCTGTGGTTAACAAGTCAGTCCGTGACAGACACAGTCAATGCAGGGTAACCTGGAGACATCAGTGGGACTCGTGGTATTAGAATGATGCACTCAAAAAGGTCCACTCTCATCCCAACCTCAGAGGTGGGTGAGATATTAAGGTTCTACTAACAAATCACCAATTGGTATAGTCGTTGAACAACCCTAAAATTCTTGACCTTTAGAGATTTTTAACATTGCCGTCTTCTGTTCTATCATACAAAAATTTTTCCTTGAAAATCCGGCGGTAAGCCAAGACTCCACAGAGTCCCTTCACAAGTTTATCTCTAGGGAGTCCAAGCACATTCACCATTTAGGTGGGAGGACCATGAAGGAAATCTCTTATGGACCTAAAACTTGTGACCTTACGGCCCCTGCCTCATTTGACTAAGTGAAGTCACTAATTTGCGAGATGAAGAGTTGCAACCTATACATCTCATGACTTTGCAACCTCGCGACCTTGCCTGATAGAATGCAAAGGTGTAATGTATAAACCCCCTCATGACCTAGCTAAAAACCCGTGTGACCTCGCTTGACTATGACGGCATATTAAGTGCTGGTTACACTATCGTCACAAAGGAGAAATCCACACCTAAGTGACCTTGCTGCCTATGCAACCCTTGCACGTGTGAATTTTATTATAAATTGGTCGTTCGACTAGTCATTTGTTCATTTCGATTGGTCTCTCTCAAGACGGAAGGTGGTCGGTTTGGAGAGGCGCACGACCCTTCCAAGTAAGTGAATCTTCCTCTCCTAGTTATGATTACTTACTACCATTTTCCCACTTTGCTACACGACTCATCTTCTTTGATTTATGGTTTTTTATTCATGGTTTATGGCTCATTTCAATGCGAAACACCCAACCAAGCCATTCACCATTCTAAACTCTTTTCCTCTCGATCATATAGTCCCATCTCTTCCCAAATTAATAGTCTCCCCTCAATGGATAATTTTTCTAGTCTAGTAGGGCCCCGAGGGGACTCATTTTGAGCCTCGCCTCCTTCACTACTCCGCCCTAAGGAGCAGGGTCGCATAGAAAAAATCCTTGATAGGAAAAACGACACGACCTTGTGACCTCCATTTCATACGACCTTGTGACCACAAACCTTCCTTTCATTGCGACCTATGCAACAGCCTGCGACCTAAGACTATTCAATCTCTCTTGGTGCAACCTAACCTACCCGGTCACTAAGTCACGCTCCTTCTTCTCTCAATTTGTTGACCTCCCTTTCTGCGACCTAATGACCTCTCTTAGGTATAATTCCTCACGAGAACAGCATCAGAGGTCTACCGAAGCCCTAAAATTGTTTTTCTTCTGGTTGTGACATTATCTATGTTGTCTCTACGCCATTGGGATTTTTTTTGACATGTCGGGAGATGTGGAGCTCAAGTTCATCTCAATAGCATCGTTATACGAGTGAGATGGCACCCCCGATGACCAAGCCTTCTGGGGAGAATTGAAGCCGGTGCATGGGAGAGCTACCAGGACACAAACCTCCTATATATAGGGACACATCGAAAGCCCTACGCAAGACACGAGTTCTCATGGTTTGATGTGTACTCGAAATTATCCAAGCCAAACATCACGGGGATCAGAGGAATTCAAGGTGTGCTGAACATTAAGAGGAACCTAGACTCCATAAGGTACCTTCGCATACGCAAGTTTTCCCATGTGCATAGACCATTGAGCATACATGTACGGGACACTAACATAGATCGATGGGTTGTTATGAACCATATACAAAGTGTGTGCCTTAGCCATCTCCTCAACATATAGCATTATTTATTATAAAATTTACTTAAATAAGGAAGAAACATTTAACACCAAGTAGCTATCATATTTCTATGTCCCCACAAAGGAAATTTTACGACATTGTTGGTGGAAGGAACTTCCCCAATATCTGAAAGCCCAGGGTGATAGCTTGACATGCTGAAAAACGCATTTTCAAGAATGTATGCAACATGATTAGAAACCGACACTTGGATCACCCATCCGACAATCTAAGACACAGTCCAAGAGGGATCCAAAAAAAAATCCTTCTGAGTGGGTTGAACATGTCTCCCCACACCCTGGTGCGGCTAGAAAAATGCCAGGGAGGGACTACAACAATACAAAGCAACCACCTTTAGAAAATAACGCAGTTCAGCCCAATATTTGCGGGAGATCAATATGTAGGCTCATATTTCATGCATACATCAGAAAAATAGATTTACAATGCATCTTATACGATTAATATATGAGAAAGGAAAGAATATACAAGAAGATTCCCTCAAAAATGAGGTGCTACAACCACGAAATGTATGAATAATCTTGACGATGTTATTTTGATTGGGTGAAGTAGTAGTGGAATACAACTCGGATCTAGAGTAGATGCGTATATAAAATGATAGATCTATTTCAGATCTATATACAAAAAGAAAAGGCTCCTTTATACACTCCCCTTGTGGATTTCAGCAATACATGAATAACAATGAGTAGATATGAGATCTAAGTTGCGAGATATGTAGTAATATTCAAAAAATTCTAAAAGCATATGATGTACAACAAATCATATACGAACCAACATGGATTAAGTGGCCAATCCACGGATCACCACGATGAAAGGAAGAAGCCAATCACTAGAGATCTCTCCTCGAAGATGATGCCAAAACTCCTTGCAACTACGATCTTGCAAATAACACGGTACGAGGAGGGGCTGCCGGCGCGGAGGCTGCGAGTATACTTTGGCCTAATGCCAAGTTATGGATCTGCAGGCTCAAGGGTCTAGAACACTCTTGTCGAAGGGATGAGAACTCTCCCGGTGAAAAGGGGTGCTAGAGATGCATAGATGCGGAAAGATCTATCCTCACTTCTTTGCGGCTCATAAGGACAACCCGATCACAAGCAGATCGGCGCTATGGGTACAAGATGAAGCTTGGCTGATTCTAGATAGTGGACAAGACAAACAAGGCTCCTCCAAGAGGCATTGAGAAGGAGAAGTGAGATTCTCGCTCGGGAACACCCCAAATGCTAAACAACATTATTCTCAACTAAATAGCTAGAGAATGATATGTGTCCTGGCCAGGACAATATGTTGAGGAAAATGATCATCATTAACAACCCTCTCATGCTTCTCTCCTCTTCCTTTGGCCAAGATAAAGCCTTGTCAAACCCTAAACCCACTGTGATGAGTTAGCTCCTTTCACATGTGGAGCCTCCATCTAAGCTACGTTGTGCATCCATGAGTTACATTACATCTAGACTTCATTGTAGATTTGGTCAAGGTTGACCAGGTCTCATGGATTCAAACCCATTGAAACACGCAAGTGTCTTATTTACATGGCCCATATTTGTCTTTGTTCACATGGGCATGAATTTATTCATTATTTTCGGAGTTTTACATGTCCTCCTTTATTCATTTATTCAATCGACGGAAAATGAAATAGAATTGTATATTCCTCTTAGCTTGGTAGTAGAGATATTACACCTAAATTCCGGACAAAAGAATAATCACTGTTTATAGAAAATAGGGTCTTAGGAAGGTATACCAACTCTTTAGTCGCAATGATGAACGAGATTGTATGGAGCGACATTGTTCCTTCCTTAGAACATGGTTCCCTCTCATATGCGTTGTTGCCACTAGAGCACGGTATTCAAGTGTGAAGGAGTTACAGGGAATCAATCAAGATAGGCAGAGACCACTGAGAGAATCCATGGGTATTTTTTATGAATAAATGTTAAATTTGCACCAAACCTTGTCATGATTTACGGCTATATGGTGACACAAAAGAAAATTTTATAAATGAAGCACATTGCCACAAAAATCAACGAGTATGAATGAATGGACTAAAAATTACCTAGAGCGCGGCAACTCTTCCAAAAAGAAGGACTATATTCTGGCTTAAAATGAAAATGTCGAATCAGTATCAAAATTCGGTCTCGAGATAAATTGCCTAGATATCTTGTGGATATAGTCCTCGCTTCTTCTAGAGACATCTTCTAGAGTGGTTTAGAATTTGTGGTCGGGGTTCATGGGGTTCTTTCTATCGTAGATGTGGGAGAATGGAAGGAAGACTAATTCCTCCATGAGGTTTAGGTATTGCTTGTTCCATTTAGATAGGTGGCCACCTTAGATGACTTACGAGGTCACGAGAACATTACTCGGTACGTGATAAAACCGGCAAGGATATACAACGAGTTTGTAAAATTATAGAATCAAACCAAGGTCAATAAGGGTACACTCATATCGGATGCACTTGAATGTCTCCTTAGGCACGATGAGAAACATAAGGTGACCGCAATAGTTGTCAAGTACGGTGTGGCACACCTACCTTATGGAGCGGCTACACATAAATGTTACGATTTAGCTTTTACTTTAGTTGTTAGATTAGTGTTCATTTATTTTTTGTCCATAGTAAAATGGGATAGCATAGATTCTAGTATGAATATGGAGAGGCATCATGTATCATGTTAGGGTCTAGGTTTTTTTGTTGGCAAAATGCTATTTTCCTTGTCCATTTTATTTTTAGTTTTGAAGCCGGTTAGACCTATGACTATTGTTGTTGTCATAGCCTCAAGGTCACTATCCAACATCGTTGGTGTTTCCATAAAGGGTTAAAAGCATGAAAATGAGTTTCACATTCAGTTGGCTCACTCCAAAACATCGAGTCAAATCATCACAATTATACTTAGACTATTTGTTGCACATTCATTTTCGTAACTTAATGCACAAGTGAGTATCAACTATTTAGGAGGTTTGCAAGAGTTGGAAGACCACTTAAAAAGTTATACACCATCACACATCCATTTTAATCCACTACCCATGAATCCATTTTCCGGAAGGAGGTGTGCAACCACCACTGAGCATGGAATGCTACCTAACACCCCACTCATTGTGCAAGCATTACGCAACATACTCTATTTTTTACATCCTTTTGAAACAAATATTCCGACCACGGAGGTGAATTTTGGGAAAAATGAGGGAGGTGTTTCTCAAGGATGGGCCGAGATAAGAATAAATCTTCAATTTTTCACAGGTGTCACATATCGAGAGTTTCAAATGCATCTTTAAAACACCTTTTCACAATGTGTAAATTTTCTGTTTAGTCATTGTCTTGCAGAGCCTTTTCGGGAATATGGGGAAAGAGTTTGAATGAAATGAAGGAGGTTTTTGTAGATAATGGGACAAATAACAAAAAAATATTTCATATTTTAGACGAGTGTTATAGGTTTGGATGCGGGTGTCTCTTGAGAGCCCATTTCGCGATTTTTAGTGGCGAAATTTTGAAGTTTACGGAATTATGTTGGTAAATGTGGAGGTAGTATGGATAATTTTTGCAATTTTGGATGTTTTGGCATATCACGAGAGCCTCGAATGATTGGTTGTTGCTTTTGGTTTGGTTTTGAGCGAGAGACACGGTGCAACCACAATTTGTTTTTTGTGCAAGCGCTACGCAACTCAAAATACTTGTTGTTTTACTTTTTCTTTGGTCGACTGTGTTGTGCTAAAAGTTTAAGGATATGGATAAAGTGAAGATGAATGAATAGTAGGATATAGGA
This sequence comes from Pinus albicaulis, assembly GCA_034641835.2. NCBI lineage: Eukaryota > Viridiplantae > Streptophyta > Pinopsida > Pinales > Pinaceae > Pinus > Pinus albicaulis. Next base: position 164,331 of record JAXQQM020086944.1, on the reverse strand, counting down.
TAAAGTTACTATTGTATTTCGAAGATAAAATTGCAATTTTAGGTTAGCTTTGTTTTGGTTTTTGTCCAAAAAAGCATCATGCTAAGTCTAGTTTGGATTCGATCCACTTAGAGGGATGAGACATAAAAAAAAGAAAATCATCTAGACATATGGACATGTTGTGTTAAACAATGTATTTAGAGGCACTAAAACCATGAAGAAATTAGGTAATCCAAGGCAGGGCTCAGGTATTGTTTTGATATCCTATTTTTGAATAAATTTTTAAGTGCATATTTTTGTCACTAGTTCTGAGAGATTCATGTGGTATGTCCCTTTTAAGGGATTGTGTTTTTTCTCCACATGTAATTGTTAAATTAAATGTCTTATTTTGTCTTGTTACGGAGTTACTTTGTTTTCTCGTTCCAAAATTATTTTTGAAATAGTTTCCATAATTCACATTCTAAGTGTTTTGATTGGTTGTGGACTTTCATACTTAATGGAATTCGGTCATACCTTTAATCCTGTTTCTTCTAAATATTTTGTCATAACATATGTGACATAATTCAAATTTCTGCTCTCTTGCATTTGATCTAATAAATTTTTATGTGTTTGTTTATTTTCTTCACTATACTACAAACAACATCGACTTGAATGGCACATACCTACCTTTCCTCTGTATCTACAAGTGACTCATGTATGCACAAATGTTTTATGTTTGATAATTTGAGATGTGTTAATGGGTTTTGTCAATATCATTTCCTTAAATCTCCCAACAATTGTCATAATCCTTATTTTCTTCCCGGATACGATCTCTGTGGTCCTTGATCTTTTCCAAAGTTAAACCTTTAGACAATTTCTAGTGAGGTATCCCCATACGGTTAGAAAAGGACAGTTTATAACCTAAATAGGTTTGTGGTTACCTCTGGGATTTCTCCCCTAAGCTTGGAGAAATTCTGATTCTAACATTGTGGCATCGTTTTTCAAGGAAGCGAATGGTTTTCATATTCCACAAGTGAAATATCATCAAAGTTTAGATATGATTTTTATGGTGGACAACGATCAGACACATATGAAGGTACATGGACCATTCACCTAATGACTCCAATCAAGTTTCAACTTTGATATGAAGGCTCCACTAGAAGCAAGATCTAGAAATCAAGATGAGTTCTCGATCTAAATGGTATGATCACATGATCAGAGTTTCACATTCCGGGTTTTCCAAATCACATGCCTCATGTAGATTGGAAAACATTTTCCAAAGTTCGGAAGATCAAGTAGGGAATGATGTTGTTCTTCATTTGGTCGGGTTTCACATGCATTTACGTAGGCTCAAGGTTCAATTTTAGGAGGATTTCTGATGAATATGTTCATGGTATCATTGGAAGGAAATGCACAATCATGGTATGAAAGCTTGCCAAATGGTTGCTTGTATTCCCTTTGATATTTTCATGTTGCATTTTATGAGAGGTACAAAGAATGTTGTCCTTCCTTGTTGTTGGTCAAAGATATTTGTACACATTTTGAAAAGTATATTGATCATTTGGAAATTTTTATAGAGAATAGCCGGTTTATGGATGATGAGGTTATAGAGAGCCTTTCATAAGAAGCCTTTTAACCAAAGAAGAAGATGTAGGATTGGATGTTATGACACTAGAGAAAAAGAAGAATTTCAGCAAGTTGTTCTCCCATGGCTGAAAATGAAACAAATCTACATTTCAATGATGTGATTTCTCCTGAACTTGTTGATGACATTCAACGGCCTTTATACATTTGAGAAGAACAAGAGAACAATCGGAATAAGTTATAGTGAAGAATCGGTATACATATGACGGTCATGTTCCATCCTACGAGTTTGATGAGCATTTGTATGATATTGTCGGTTTGAAAGGGTTGTTGATGAAAATGAAGACTTTATTCGGAAAAATCTACATCTTGAGTAACAAACACAAAACATTTTGAAGATCAAGATCATATTTTGCGGAGCACATGAAAAGGTTAACTCTTGACACTCATTATACATGATTCCATTGTTCCATTTCGGTTCCACGAAGAAAAGATTTATTTATTTTTATTGTGAATGAGAAGAATGAGCACGGGAAAAGTCGATACAAGGTTTAGAAAATGAGGAGTATAATGAAGAAGAAAAATTGGTCGTCATATTTGAAGAAATTTACCTTTTAACCTTTTCATAGATTGTAGAGGTCCTCTTACTAATTTGTTACAACCATCAATTAAGGTAGATTTTTGGAGCATTTCTACAACGAGAATATCGATCTCACCTATAGTTTGAGTTGCCATTCTCACGATTTTCCTACCTACTCAAGGAAAGTGTGAGCGAGAATTTCGATGAATGATGCTCTCCTTGCTTGGCTTCAATGTAAATTATGTATCGCTTGAGTGATTATATTATCCAATAGTTAGTGTGAATGTGCTTGATATGAATAAGCTCAAGTGATTTGAGCATATTTTTGACATTGTTCCAATTTCTATTTAAATATTGCGGGTGTGGGAAATCATCATTGGAATTCAAAGCCCAATGAGAAGGCCTTGAGGTTTCGATTAATTTGTTTCCATATGTAAATCAATTTGTCAATCATTACATTTTCAGTTAGTGAGTTTATTTGCAGTTTTAAGTTTTTGACTCCATCGCCCGATAATTTTGATTAGGCGACTAGTACTGCACGTTTGTTCTTGGCACCTCGGCAGGAGGTTTCCTTTATTGGGTAATGTTAGAGACCTAGGTATTTTGTCATCAAATGTATTTTCCTTGTCCATTTATTTTAGTTTTGAAGCAATTGAGCCTATGACTGTTGTTGGTTTCATAGCCTCAAGGTCATTTTTCCAACATCGTTGAATTTTTCCATAAGGGTTTCAATCGAAGCATGAAGAGTGTCGAGTCGGTGGGGTGCTCGAAAACATCGAGCCAAAGCATCACATTGCTGTGAACTCTTTGTTGTGTAACCCTTTGTGCAAGTGGGTATAAGCTATTTAGGAGGTTCTGGTGGAGAACCCATTTAAAGTTATACACCATCACACAACCATTTTGAACCTACCCATGTGATCCATTTTTCCGGAGGGAGGTGTTCGACCATACGGAGGCATGAGTGCTACCCGGCTTATACTCTGCGCAACATACTATGCTTTTGACATCCTTTGAAATGAATATTCCGAGAAAATGGAGCGAAGATCTTGGGGAAAATGAGAGAGGTTTTTATCAGGGCAGGGAAAAATAACAATAAACGCTTACCCAATACAGCTTTTCATAGTTATCACATATTGGGAGTTTCAGAAGTACATCTTTAAAGCACATTTCCCATGATATGTAAAATTTCTTGTTTTATCCATTGTCTTGCGGAAAATTTTTTTTAAGAATATGTGAAAGATTTTGAAGGAATAGCCAGATTTTTTTTTGTAGAGAATGGGCAGAAAAGAAAAAAAAAACTATTTCATATTTTATACGAGTGTTATAGGTTTGGAGCTATAGGTGTCTCTTCGGAGGCCCATTTCCATGATTTTGTGGCGAGAATTATAAAAATGTTGGTTGCCGGTTTGAAAAGGTGGAAATTTATGCATGTTTTGAGGTTTTCAGTGTTCGAGAGGTTAGTGGAAGAGTATTTTTCTTAGTCCTAAGCCTGCACGATGCTTTCAGTCACAAGCCAACTAGTCTCCAACTCATGAAAAAGTCATGCTACATGGATTTCTATGCGATCTTTAGCAACACAACCCTATGTTACTTTTTTTCCTATTTCACTATCAGTTCGAGAGTTTATAAATTAGGGATAAATATCATATACGTTAAATTTTTTCTATATAAGTAAAAATATGGATAGACATGGGTATTTTTATTATTTTTCTTTTAGAGAGTCGGAGATGTTGTTTTTAGTTTGATTTGTATAATTTTTTATGAGAAAATCGATGGATGGACTAGCTATGGCTAATTCGATCCATTTTGAATGGATAGATGGTTCACGAACCTAGTCATGAAGTGTTAGAATGTAAATGTCTTGTTTAAACTCATAATGGACATGGAAGAAAAGTTGGTTGGTAGTTTTGATTGAAGAAAATATACTTGTATGTGATCTTTTGTTGTTATAATAAATTTCTCGGTGTAGGGTTTTTGACCATTTATCCTTAAATTCATGTGATATTATCTTTCAAAATTATTCTGTTTCTCTGTTAATATGCTATTTCAATTGTTTTCTTTTAGTTATATTTAAATGTGTATTGAAACATTTCATCTAGAATTCATCATGGATGCTCTAAAATGATTGTGTTTGTTTTCGTATACAGAATATTCGTATTCATCTTCTCTATTGTTCTTAATACTCGGTCATGGGAGATGTAGTAGTATAATTCCATTGTGTTTGTTACGTATGGTGGTATAGTTAACGTATGTTCTTGTTTCCCACTATACTAAACCTTATTAATTTGAAAGATTTACCTACCATGCCTCTAATTTTATAGTTGGTTCTATATGCATTGAAATATTTAGTTGTGGCCATATTTCTGATCTCATACTTAGACGTCCTTCTTTCAGTTTCGGTAGATTTTCATCCAAATTATAAAATTCTTCTTGGTCTGGTCTTTGTGAAATTGTGAGCTTTAGAGTCCTTTATCTTTAGATTTGAGTGAGGAGCCCTACGACTAGAAAAGACCAATTTCTAGTCAGCGATCTTGTGGTTACCTTTGTGGCCCTTTCCTCGACCTAAATGGATTTGCGGATGTACTTATGCTTAAGAGTCATGGGAATTCCAAGAGTCAAGGGTGAGCCAAGAGTCACCCTATTTTCTATAAATATAGCCTCATGAAACATTGTAAAGGACTTTTAAGCTTTGGACTTAATCTAGTGTGTATTGTTTTGAGAATTGTGGATCCTTTAGTGAATGCAAAGAATAATTGGCTCTATTTCCACTCTTGGACTTGATGGAGATATTGTATTATGGTGCCATGGATATTATCAAATTAATGAATGAAGTTCTACGCTGAGCTTTGGCACGTAGCCATCACCATAAATATTATAATTAGCTTTATTTAGTTGGAATATTACTTTTTACTGATAATAAGATAGGTGAATAAGTGGGTAGAGAGATCCATAAATCTCTTTGAATAAAACCGCTTCCCATGTGAATTTGGATCATTGTATCGGTTGAAAAAATCACCTCTAGGTGTGAACAAGAGCTAAAGCATGTGAATGAGATGATTCTGACCAAATCAACAATGTTGTCATGGAGGTAGTGGAGTGTAATGGAGGAAAGCACGATTATGATGGAGGAGTGTATGCATGAGAGTAGCATCTTTAATGAGTGGGACCCGGGGTGAGGAAGCTCACCGAGCATATAAGGAAGAGGATGGAAGCCATATAAGGCATTCGGTGTGTTTATGTATTGGTCTTTTATGACTTTTTGCATGCTTCAACTATTTAGCGAGAGTCTATTGTGTTGTTTAGCACAAGGGTGTTCACGAGTGGGAATCCCACCCTCATCCTCGGGGTACTTCGAGTGCTACTCGGGAGAGGTTCATTGAGCATCATTTCCACTATCCCCTGCAGGGCCAAGCTTGACCATCATTCACGGCTGTCTCCTTCGGGATTGTGTTGTTTTGCGAGAATGAGCGCGGTGGAGGTTGGTAGACCCAATTTACGACTTTTTTCTGTGAGGGGAGAAAACCTTCATATGGGGAGCTCACAGGGAAGTTTATTTAAAATAATTCCACCATTGACATTAGGCCAAGTATAATCATTCACGCACGAGTGTAATCTCCTCCCGAAGCGCGTGTTATTTGCGGTGCGGTTGCGATTGGAGGTCGAGTACCCAAGTTATTGACCTTGTTTTCCGGTGGGGAGCAACCCTTCATCGAGAAAGCTTGTGAGGAGGATATCAGCCATTATCATATCGGATCAGCCACCTCCCACCAATGATCTAGTTTTAGAGTGTTATTCATCCCCTAGGGCTACATTTTTCTGTTCTACGTTTTGAGTATTTCCAAAACCCTTCTTGGGTTGTCTTGGAATAGTGCTAGAAAGCCTAGATGTCACGATCCCGACATTTTTCTAAGCACTATATGTTTATATCCATGTATTTAAATTTATAGCCGGCAGTTAATCCCGTTAGAAATTTCTCTATCTTAGCCTCGACATTCTTGTATGAATTTGTTCTTCATATTTTATGTCTTTGGGTCTCTAGAAGCTTGTTTTTGCCTAGCAGGTGTATTTTTCCTCGAAGATCTTGTACACATTTATACTATGATGCTTAATATAATGGCTATATGATCTTCTCTCATTTTTATGTGTTGATTTATCTTGCATTTTCAATTTTTATGTTCCATATTCCTGTTACCTAATTTGGAATATTACGGTGGTATTAGAGCATAATCTTGGCTTAGCTTGTGTAGTACAACAACTATGACATCGAGAAGAAGAAGAGCCTCTCACGAAGGGGAAAGAGGTATCTTCTGAAACTAGGGATATGATTATACGGACTGAAAGGAGACAAAGGAAAAAATCCAATATCGAGAAAAGGAGGAAGAAAAAGGAGTTTCCCGGAGCTTCTTCTCCAAACCATGCAAGATATTGCCTGCAGAAAATCAAGGAGATGAGGATGGAGAGACATAAAGAATCTCCTAGAGGGTTTCTACATGGATAAAGCTCCATAATTTCACATCATTGGTGAAACCGACTTGATACAAAACCTTGATTTCCCCAACGCTCTACTATGCCTACATTCTTAGCAATGGGAAGTAAAATTGGACGGAAGCCTCAGAACAGGGACTCTTCAGAAGATTATTTTCTAGAATATGAGTCTCGATCTCATAGATTCAAAAGATAATATAAACTTTTAGGAGTTTTCATATCGAGGACAACAATGAACCGAAACAATAATAGAAGTGGAGGATTCATGCGGAACATATGTTCCTCCCCAACATACTATAGGTAGATTATTTTTCCTCTTTTTATTGGTCATCCAAGTGCATGACCAAGTCTTAGGTGGAAGCTAGACATATACTTCATTGGAACCAATTATCGAGAGATGAAAGCCATCAAAATAACATTGTTTCGCTTTGAAGGTGAGGCACATGATTGGTGGTTTCTGTGGTCTTCCACATTGGGGCATGCAAATGGCTGCATATGTGGTGTTCCTTTGGGGAGGTTAGTAGAAAGATTTGATCGAAGGGATTCAAAGTCACCTTTTTTTAGCTAGCCAAGCTCAAGCACTCGGGTAATCCGAGCCTATATCTACGAATTTCTAGAAAACTTTATAGTATGGTTCCATATTTATCTACGGCTAGGAAATTTTATATGTTTATCGATGTGCTAGCGGAGACACTCTACCTAGGTTGGTTAATTCCACTAAACCAACTACTCTCCAACTTATCTTAGTTGAGAGGGCTAGAGACTTACAAGATGCTTTTCCAAAGGGCAAGAGCTCCATTTCGATGAAACCCCTTTCCGGTCAAAGGGAATGAGAGGTGAAGATTCTTCCTCAAGGAGAACCGAAGAGGGACCTCTTAGTGTTCCAGAGGACTTGAGAGGAAGGCTTTGTTTTACATGCCAAGAACCATGGGCACTAGGGCATCGGTGTGTCATAGGGAAGGCCCACTATATAGAGGTATTCTATGATAGTGAGGAGGAGGAGGAAGAGGAGCCAGGCCCAGATGAAACAACGTTGTGATAGAAGGAGAGGATCCACCACCACCCAGGAGGTGGGAATGGGGCATTTGCTCCAATTGGAGGAGCCCTTGCATCTTTGAGGGAGTACCCGGGAATTTGAATTTAGAGTCGGTACCATTCAAGGGAAAATGGTATTAGTAATTATATACGATTAGGGTCACCCACAACTTCCGTGATGCTTAGTTAGTGCGAGAGGAGGACAATACTGCCAGTGATTTTGAGGATTCTCGAGTTTTGGTTCCAGTAGAACCATGCGAGTGTATGGTAATTGCAGCAGTATACATCACCATGGGAAAACACACTTTGAGCGATAACTTCTTAAGTGGTTGATATTCCACATTTTTGATGTGATATTGGGTGTGTAGTGGTTGATTACTTTGGGTAAGGTCTACAGTTGGGAAGACTTTGCGGATGGAGTGGGAAGATAAGAAGAGTGGACAACATCATGTGATTGGGGACATGCACACTATCCATCCCAAAACACTCTACACATCCCATATGAGAGACTAATTTGTGAGGGTGAAGACAAGACCAAGTCAGTCCACGCAAATATACGATCCCTAGTATAGCAGACTATGATGTTTCATTGTGTGGAGGAATTCTGAAGGCCCCAGACCGGAAAATGGTCAAGAGTTCTCACAACAAGTATCCGCAATTATATATTTAGTTGAGAGGGAGCCTTGGGTGAGAGCTAGCATATGTGAAGGGATTTTTATTGGCCTCCAGGGAGAAGTGAAATTTGTCAGTATCCAATAATGCATATCCCACCGGCCTCTTTAATGCTGAAAGGTGATGTTTCGAAATGGAGGAGTGGAACAATCATGGTGCACCAAGGCCTCCATAGCCTTGGAAGTTAGAATCACCACATAGGAAGGAGTCTTCTATATGACAGGTTGTTGGAATTCCTACATGCATTGGCAGACTTAGGAGGATTCTGGATGGGAAATGGCTTCCAAGTAGGGATTAACCCCCATAAACTTCAATCTTGTCTTGGGAAAAAGCAACCACAAGGGAGGTAGAAAAGGTGGGATAACAATATTACTGACAAGCTTTGGCATTGAGCATGTAAGAGAGCTATGAAGTGACAGGTGACTTATCACAAAGGCCAACGTCTGTTATTGGGGACAGATCCTGTTAGGAGTCCCAACTATTGGTGGTGTTCAATAATCTCTTCACATAGAGGTGTGATGGGCAAGTGACATATGGGAGATATAGAGTGGTGTATGGAGTCTTCTATTACCAGAATAGGTATTATTGACTAGAGAACTCCAGCTCGAGGATAATATTCTACATGTAGCACACGACAGCACTCCTTTAGGTCACACAATTTTATTGGGACATATCAAACCATTATGAAGAGATTCTCATGGGAAGGTCTCGAGGATGTGCTCCAGCATATCGGGAGGTGTGTATATTTCTTCATGAATGAGAGAAACAGCATACATGCAAAGTTTCCTACAACCACTTACTTTTAGAGAGATATCAGGAGAACCATCTATGGACCTCATATGACTTACCAACAATACATGGTAAGAGTTGTACTTTACTATATTGATCATATAACAAAGTATTTGCATTCCCTTGCCATTTATATAGTGCATGGCTCCACAGAGGAAAGCCTCTCTTTGGACTTCATGGTCTTTTAAGACGATATCATTGATGGAGATAGCCACTTCTTTAGCTTTGGAAAAGTTTTTTTTGTGTGCTACCATTGACACCAAATTCCCTTTACTACTTCCAAGAATATGAGAAAGATATAAATTTACTCCAAAAGTGGTGGGAAATCCACTTATCCATCAACATTTTTTGTGAGGAAGCTGAGTGAGTAATGTTTGGTTCCACTTGGACAACTATTGTCACCATGGTATATCATATGACACCTGAAATATTTTACTATTTGGATTTCATATTGTGATTATGTTCTATTCACTATATGTGGAATGGCTTAAGGAAGAAAGGCTCCTACAACCAAGAGTGGATCCTTGAGAGTCCATATGCCTTTTTCCTCTTGAGGACAACATCGTGTAGCCCGAAGATTAGCGGCGGTTCTGCAGGCCATATGGGGAGAGAGACAACATGGGATGGAAAATTTGGTCTCTCATGTTCAGCCATACAGCCCATCTACCGCTGCTGCGGGAGGCCAAGGAGATGAAGGGAGGCTCTTTTATGGGCCATACGGGGAGTGATCTGCATCTTGTTAGAGAGAGCCATGGATTGGAGCTTCACATTAGGATTAGATCCCCAACATTTACAGTCCATGCCTCAGAAGGCCATTGGGTAGCATGGATCTCCCACTTCTTTCATGATGAGAGCCATTTGGTTTTGTCCCCAAAGGCACAGTTGTACATAGGAGGAGAAACCGAGGATAGGTTGATTGGGAAAGATTTAGTTTCGATGGAGGATTTTATCGGATGAGTATGCTACGGGGGAAGGATAGGAGGACTTTGAGTATCCATCCTTGTAGTTTCTTGAGGACGAAAGAGGAAACATTTGGGAGGGGAGGATTGTAATATTCCTAATTAGCTTTCAGCTATTTGGAATATTAATTTTTGCTGATAATAAGATAGGTAGAAAAAGTGGGTAGAAAACCCATAAATCTCTTTAGTAGGAATATAAAACCACTTCCCATGTAGTATGGATTATTATATCTGTTAGTGTGAGTATTTGCATACTTTACGGGGATTAAAACACATTTTTCATGTGCATCTTAATTCTCCCATTCTAAATAAAATTTTCATCATTCCATTGGGCCATGACTTTTAAAATTGTTCTAGCAGTGGTTGTGTTTGTCAAATAAGCTTCTTTCTCCCTCGAATCATATTGGTGATTCATTTTCATGATTCATGAAACATAATCTGTATGTAAAATGTAAATTCATGAAATCTTTAAGTCAAAATCTTATTCAAAGGTCGAGTCCATGGATCCATTAGGTCATTAGGGTTTTGCATTTCTCAAGATCAATCCTTCATTCGAATAAGGTCGGCACATGTATGAGAGGGACTAAATAAGATGTCCATGATGTATTTTATTATATAAGTTGTATTTTTAGTTTAATGACTTTTATATCAAAATGTCATTTTTATAGAAAAGTCAAGAATTTTAATTTATTTCAATTTTCCAAATGTAATTTTATGTTATTATATGTAATAAATGCACAATCCGGAAAATTTTAGCATTAAAAGTGCAATCATGTCCGGCTAAGTGAGCAAGAAAAGCCAAACTCCGAGGTTGATCAAACTGCAATGCCCCGAAAAGATCGAGAGAAAGAAAAAAGAGTATCAATGTCAAGAAAATAACATTAGAAAAGTGGGTAATTTAAAATGGTTAAATCACTAAAGATATAAATACTAGCTTGCACTGAAACAAGTCATTGTTGCCATTAATTATTAAGTCTTCAACAAAGGGATAATCAGAGGTTTTGAGAAATTTTGTGCAAAAATCTCTTGGTGCTGCATTTTTTCACCTGGGCATTGTATTAGTAATAAAACATTGCGCTAATGTTTGAAAGGAATACGATGTATTTAACACATTCCTTGCGCTAATGGCAGGTACTACGCTATCTAGGCGTTGTGCTAATGCACGGTTGGTCTATAGACACCAAAACTCGATCAAAGTTTCCTCCAAAACTTTAGAAAAGTTTCCACAAACTGACAAGTAAACACAAAGTAATTCATATGGCACATCTTCAAAAGGATTTTGATCGTGATTGTTTTCTTTGTGAAATGTGGAGGTTGGATAGCTTATAAAACCTAGTTTAGGTCTTTCCCTTTGTTGTAAATTTCACTCTTTATAAACCTCCTTTTTATTCCTCCATCACATCCTATTCCTAGGCCTTACTCCCCAAAAACACCATTTCCTATTCTAAACCTATTTGCTCCCCATCCCCATCACCTCATCCCTAGGGTTTAAAACTTTCAAACTCAAAATGTTAGAGAGGACAGAGTGTGATGGAACAATCACAAAGAAAAGTGATCACAAAGGAGGGAAAATTATTAGATTTGAACCAATAACATGTGAGGAACTCATGGCCTCTCCTCTCACTATGTCTTGTTTCAAGTATGTTGGTTGTTTTGAGTTTGTGAAAGGGTGCAAAAAATTCAATATCACTCTGATTTAACAAGGTTGCTCATCACAAATCTTCATGATGAGCATGTCACTCTTGCTGGGGTTACATTTACCATGTCTAGTGGTGTTATTTCAGCTGCTACAAGGATCCCTAATGTGGGAGAGAAATGGTTTAAAAAGGTAAGCCATGATACAATGGCTATGAGCCATGACAAGCCTAGATAGGGATGCTAGAAAAAAAAATTTCCCTTTCTCTCATCTCCTTGGTAGACATGTTCCACGTCTGAAACTAATCATCGTTATTTCACTTGTGAGGAGGGCCTACCGACTCTATTCATACCATATCAGAATCCTCATACTTCACTGAGTCAAAATGCTTCCTACATATGCCTTACTATCTCTCCCAAAGGATTGAAAAAATGGCATACATTGTCTGAAAGGAGAGCATTATAATCATCAAATGCAAAGTCTTTTTCATCATTCCTCCATTGAATGGTAGTCATGCATCGACTTGACCAGAAGAACATTTCATCGGAAACATTCATTGCAAATGAAGTTTTCACTACCTTACCTAGTCATGTAGGCGAGCATCCTTCATCATCTCATCCTCCCATATCCACTTCTCCATATTAGCCTGCTGCTCATACATCATCACCTAGTCATATGCCTTCACCTCATGTTGACCCTACTTCTTCGCCTTTCTGTAATCCTTACCCATCATCACATCATGATACTAGAGTATCAAGTAGTGAAAGGGACATTGCGGCAACTTGGGCTAATGTGACTGACGTTGAGCCATTTCCCAAGACCTATCATAGAGGCCACAGGCATGTGTTTGCTTCACTTGGAGTGAAAGGGGCCATGCCTTCCTCATGATAATCAGTGAGCAAGGCAAAGAACGATCATTGAGCGAGTATGAGGACAAACATGAAGCAGGCAAGAGTTTTAGCTGATTGACCTTGATGGGGATGGAGATAGAATCACTGGTGCATTGATCAAAGAAAAGGAAAAAGATTAGTGAAATTCAAGCTAATATTAATGAGAGCACAATATGTGATTGGTTTTTGCCAATAGAGAATCAACGGCTAAAGACGAGTAGATTATCGGTGAGGTAGGGACCATCAAAAGAAAAGAAAAAGAAGTCAAAAAAGGTTAAAGAAGCCTTATTAGAGGAGACCTTGGAAATATTTGGTGGTTATGGTGAGGAGGACCAACCTCCAAGATAGGGCAAGTGATAAGGCTTAAGAGAGCTCTGGCTTGCAGAGACGGAGAGAGGTGAGGTTGGCGGAAGCTGACTCACTCCAAAATTGGTGCTTGCCCTTAGAGATTAAGAAGAGATGAGGTGGCAGTAGAGCCAAATTAAAACTGGAGGGCTTACAATAGAAATCCAAGAAGGATAATGATATTCGAAGAAGGAAAATGGCGAAGCACTATGCACGAAACAAAATTGCAGAGACGACTCGAAACGAGCCATAGAAGAAGAATTCAAGATTTGACCAAGAAAAAGGAGAATGAGGGGTTAGAAATAATTTCTGAGGTGTCTCTTCATGCCTCTAACCCTTGATCAACAATTAAACTCACAATTTTGACAAATTTTGGCACATTTAGCACAGTGGTGCATTTTTTGGATTTTTGGGAAATTTTGACACACGGTCGCCACACAAAACACGCATCCAATGAAAGAATGGTCACCACCATCATGTTCATAATTATTATAAAATCAACTCCAAAAAATTTCAGAGGATTTGGAGGATAAGCGGTCCCTCAAATCAACAAAAAACCACCAAAAAAACATGTTACATATGACTTTGCCTGGGCAACGTGCTAATACAGTCTTGGGAGAAATGCTTTTTGACGGTGAAGATGGGAACCATTTTAGAATGCGAAGGATTATTTGGAAATGAACTGTTCCAATGAGCTATCATAGACTTATTTAGAGATCAGGCCTCCAAAAGTTTGCTTGCAAGAGAGGCTATTTTTTAAATCATGGCGCTGCTGCTTTTGCGAAAAATGTCATTTTCTCCATCTTGACATATTTTGACTTTTTTGACTTTTGTCTTGGGAAATGAAAAATTGTTGATGTAAAAGGTCAAGATAAATGTAAATCTCCATTTTTTATTGTTATCTAGGGTAGATACATCAGATAAGTCCTCTAGAGGTCAAATGAATCGATTTCCTCTCTTTTAGAGGCAAGCGTTGAGTTTCCTAGTCTTCATATTCTTGTTTTGGGAGTAGGTAGAAATAATCCCTATCTCATGGACTAAACTCCTTGGGGCTAGGAGAGTGGTTTGAAGAGATCTATATCATGTATTTTCACAATCATTTATAGATTTTGGACTCACTTGGAGCTTTGGCATCTCGAGAGACATATTTGTATCGAGTTTGGCTTCGACATTATTGATAAATTTGTGACTATTTCTTTTGGATCCATGTGGTATGCAATGTTTGACATAGTTTCTTCTTTGTAATAATTTGTATGAATTTATTGTAATCTCTGTCTGCTTCATTTCCATTTCTGTGCTTAATTTCAGTTGAAAGGAAAATTCATGTTTTCATGCTTTCTTGTTTGAAATTTTGCATAATTTGTTTATTTTCTTCGAGTTTAGGGAGAATTCATCTCATATGCTCTTCCTAACTCCTCAGGTCTATTCACACTCACCATAATAATTCTTTAAATTTCAAACCTTCTCTACCTTACCCCTTAGAACACACTTTCAATTTTGATCTAATTTCCTTGCCCTACTTGTTTGACTCCTCTGATCGACAAAACCCTACACAAAATCAAAAATCAAAACCACCTGAACTACTATACCTAGCCTAATATATTCTTTCCTCGAGTAATTTTCTTGTGATCCATATAGAAGCCTCTCCACCGGCTAGTAAGGCTATCTACTTGGCTAAGTGTGGTTTGAGGAGTTACCTCGAAATTGCCTCTCTCGGCTGAGGGGTTCAATCGGTGATAACATTTTGGCGACCATGCGGGAAACGAAAGATCATATCTTCCACGGGATAGAACGAAAAATTTTAGTCGATTCTTGATGGTGGACGGCAATCATATGTATATGAGCTAAACTCTTCACACAGTGACTCCATTCACTAAAAGATCCAGAAAATCAACACCTCATAGGTGACTCCTTTATGAAGATCAATAGCTTCAAGATTTTTCAAGATCGACTGTTGCAGAAGATTGTGCTCCCATGAGCGAGGTCCACATTCCGGGTTTCCCAAATGAAGTTCCTAAGGTATATTGGCAAACAAATTTTCCTATGTTCAAAAATGTGAAGAATATCTTTTGCTCTTCATCTAATGAGATTTCACATGCATGTACGTAGATTAAAGATTGATTTTCCTGAAGACTTCTTGATGAAGATATTCATGGCCACTACGGAAGATCGGGCTTGATCTTGGTATGAAAGTTTGCGCCTACGTGTATTTATTTTTTAAAGGTTTTTCATACATATTCTTTGAAAGGTATAAATAATCTCTTGTCCATCCTTAATATTAGTTGACTTACGATGAAAGCATGTTGATAGTTTTGTTAGAAATATTGAGAATGTTTATGGGGATGATGAATTCATGGTGGAATATTGGAAGCCACAGCCTTGAAAATCCATTTCAAAAGCATAAAGAAATCTTAGAGGATACTTGTCAAGATCCTGGAAATTTTCTTGACGGAGTTTTGAAGATCTTTATTAGATTGAAAATGATGGAAGACGAGGTCTTGTTTTAGATCTAATTGCAATAAAAGATGATATGAAACAAAATAAAGTTCCAATTTAAGATTGGTAATTCAAGCTAGTTGATCGAGATCTAGATTCAGATTATAATGATGAAGAGTATGTTGTTATGAATCCCATGGGGGAGAATCTATTGTCAAGATCTCGAAGAGAAAACAAAAATTTGTTGACCCAAGTGTTTCTCTGTCCCCATCAAAACAAATATTCGAGAAAGAGAGTAGTCGGTCATGAAAAACAAGCGATATCTTTGTTCAATTAAGTGAAAATTCTTTATGAATGTGACAAATGATAGAAATGTTAGTTTGAGGTTTATGAACAATACGATTTTCCTCTTGTAGTGATGAGTGTGATGAAAGCTTGTAGAAAATGGTTGCCATGTCATATGAAGATGATCAACAATGTGTTCAGTGCCGGAGGACCGGGCATTGAGGATTGTCATTCGATTTTTCTTCTCATGTTTCATGTTTATAATTTTATTTCAAGAAAGAAATTTTCTCACCTACTTGTTCATAATTTTTTTGACAGCCAAGAGCACTCTTGCTAAGGTACATTATGAAGATCGATCAAGAGAAAAAGAATGCCTTGTTTATTCTAGATAAACCAAGAGTTAAATTTTCATGTTTTCCGGATCCATTTGGCAATCTGTACCGGTCGGCGGTAGAGAAAGTAATTATTGCGGTATTCGAGTGATGATGGAACTCGTGTTACTTGATTTTGGCTACCCAATTGTAAATATTTATTTTTCAAGAGAATGCGATTAGGAGAATCAATCAAGGAGGCATTTGCTTGATTGTTTACTGCTGGAGATTTTGATATCGCACGATTGTACATATGTTTTAAAAAATATAGATTGCATTTGTCATCGAGTTTGAAGCCCTCAGTCTGGAGTGATGTCTTGCCATCGATAAGTAGGGTAAGTTCAATTTTTTAAGTCTTGTTTCATTCAGTCTTGGAGTCAATTCAGGTTTATTGAGTCAAGTTTCTTTCAAATGTTATTTTAGTCTGGCTTTGCGCTCCATGCTCGATGTGTATAGGCACTTGGTCTATGGTGTTCTTGACACCTCGAACTACCATCTAAGTGGAGCAGTGTGATGTCGATGTTGCATACTTCCACCAGGATCAAAACACATTTTCCTTGTGCATCTTAGGTGTCTAGTCTGAATAAATTTTCATGATTCCATTAGGTCATGACCTGGTATTCACTAGTGGTTGTCTTTGTCAAATAAGCTTCTTTCTCCCTCAAAAGATCATATTGGCTGATTCTTCATGATTTCTTGAGCATGATAACACCTCTGGAAATGCTGTTCACTTGGAAATCTTTGGAACAAAATCTTACTCAAAGGCAGGTCAAAAAACCGGTCCCATTAGGTCATTAGGGTTTTACATTTCTCAAGGTCAATCCTTCACTGAATCAAGATTGCTTTTATATATAGAGGGACTAAATAATATCACCATGATGTATTTATTATAGATTCATGTTTTCATTTGTGATTTTATATCAATGGCATTTGATAGAAAAGTCAAATTGTCAAAGAACTATAATTTCCAAATGTATTTTATGTATTTATATGTAATAAATGCAATCCCAAAGGTATAAGTACATAATCATGTCTCATTCTAAGTGAGAAAGAAAGCCAAACTCTAGGTGCAATTCATTTTGCCATTCAAAAAGTCCAGAAAAGAAAAAGAGTATCGGTGTCGAAGAAGAAAAAATGAACATTGAAATATGGGTAATTTAAAATTAGATGCTTAAATCCATAAATACCCAAGCCCATAAACACTTTAAAAAATCATTGTTTCATTTAAATACCATTAAAGATATTTAAAAAAGGAGAAAAGCTAAGTTTTTGAAATTTGGGCAAAACTCTCTTGGTGCTTAGTTTTTACCTAGACGTTGCGCTAATGTCACGGCATTTGCGTATGCCAGTAGATACTGCGCTACGTACTTTGATAGACACGGTGTATTTAACACGGTGCTGCACTAATAGCCGGAGGTATTGCGCTAATGTCCGGGCGTTGCACTAATGCACAATTTTATTCTATGAGCCTCAAAACTCGGTCAAGGTGCCTCCAAAACTTCGTAAGAAGTTTCTCTAAGCTTTGACAAGTAAGTACCAATTAATTTCACTCCCTTTCTATCTTCAAAAATTTGATGGTGATTTTTTTTTCTTTGTGAAATGTGGAGTTGGATAGCTTATAAAATCCTAGTTTCGAGTCTTTGTTCCCTTTGTTCTCAAATTTTCCACTCATAAACCTCATCTCAAAATACTCATTTCACTTGAAATCTTTAAAAGTCAAAATCTTATTCAAAATTCGGGTCAAAAAGCGGACCCATCGGTCATTAGGGTTTCATTTCTCAAGGTCAATCCTTCATTCGGATAAGTCAACACATATATGAGAGGACTAAAGATCATCATGATGTATTTATTATACTTTCAAATTTGTATTTTTAGTTTAATGACTCTTATGTCAAAATGTCATTTTTATGAAAAATTAAAATTTTAATTTATTTCAATTTTTTCCAATTGTAATTTTATGTTATTATATGTAATAAATACAATCCCAAAGTTGTAAAAAGTGCAATCATGTCCGACCTAAGTGAGCAAGAAAAGCCAAATTCGAGGTTGATCGAAACTGCTGATACCAAAAGATCGAGAAAAGAAAAAAAAGTATCAATGTCAAAGAAAGAAAAAATTAACATTGAGAAAGGTAGGTATTTAAATTAGATTTCAAATCCACTAAAAAAGTATAAAGCCACCAAGCACTTCAAGACAAGTCATTGAACATTAGAGTGTTCAGGTGCTTATTGAAAGGAGAAAATGTGAGTTTTTGAGAAATTTGGGCAAAACTCTCTTGTGGTGCATTTTTCACCTAGGCCATAATGTCTGGTATTTTAGCCTAATGCTGAGGAACAAAATGTATTTAACAGAACGTTGCGCTTCAATAGTAATGGGAGCGTACGCTAATATTCTGTTATTTATCGCAATGCCTGGATTTGGTCCTATGAGCCTCAAAACTACAGTCAGGTGCCTCAAAACTTGACCAAAGTTTCCCTAAGCCTTTTGACAATGGAAATTGCAATTAATTTCACTCCCTTATTTATGCAAAAGGATTTTGATGGTGATTTTGTTCTTTGTAGAGGTGGAGGATTGGATAGCTTATAAAGGCCTAGTTTCGGTCTTTTTTCCCTTTGTTCTCAAATTTTCCACTCATAAACCTCGCATTTCTTCCTCCATCATATCCCTGCCCTAGACCCTACTCCTTCCCAACAACACCATTTTCATATTCCATAAAAGCCTAGCTGCTCCCCATCCCCATCTACCTCATCCCTAGGTTTCAAAGGTTTCAAACTCAAAATGTCGGAAAGAAGAGGATAGAGATATCAGTGTAGAACCAATCACCAAAGAAAAGTGATCACAAGGGAGGAAAATTAATAGATTTGAACCAATAACTTCTGAGGGAGATCATGGCCTCTCCTCTCACTTTGTGTCTTTTTTCAAGCATGTTGGTTGTTTTGGTTTTTTTTTGAGAGGGTGCCAAACAGTTAAATATCACTGCGAGTTAACAAGGTTATTCATCACAAATCTTCACAGTGGGCATGTCACTCTTTACCGGGGTCACATTTACCATGTCTTGCTAGTGTTATTAGCTGCTACGGGGTCCCTAATGTGGGAGAGAAATGGTTTAAAAGGTAAACCTTGATGCGGGCTATTATGAGCCATACCTTAAGCCTAGATACAAGGATGCTAGAAAATTGTTTTCCCTTTCTCTCATCTCCTTGAGCGGTATGTTCCCATGATGAAAATAATCATGAAGTATTTCACTTGTGAGGGGAGATTTTCTCGGCTCTATTCTGTACCATATCAAACTCCTCATGCACTACACTACGGTCGAAAGATACTTCATATAACTTACTATCTCTCCCAAAGCATTGACAAAATGGAATACATTGTACAAAGGAGGCATTATAATCATCAAATGCGAGTATTTTTCATCATTCACTCATCAATATGGTAGTCATGCTGAGCTTGAGCGAGGAAGAAAATTTGGGCATTAATTTGCAAATGAAGTTTTCACTACCTTTAGTCTCATCGTCGGCAGAGCATCTTCATCATCTCCATCCTCCCATATCCACTTCTCCATCTTAGCTTTGTTGCTCATACACCATATTTTATTCATATTCATTCACCTCATATTGACCCTACTTCTTCACCTTTTCGTAATCCCCTTCCCCATCATCACATCGCCAATCTGGAGCATCGAGTACAGCAGAAAGGGACATTGAGCAACTTGGACTGTCGATAACGTTGATCCATTTCCCAGACATATCGAGAGGCCATAGGCATGTGTTTGCTTCACTTAGGTGAAAGGGGCCATGCCTTCTTCATCGACAAAAACGGGTAGACAAGGAAAAGAGCCAATCATTGAGGAGCGAAGGACAAACATGAAACATAGTAGGAGTTTCGGTACGATTAACCTTGATGAGAGGATGAGGGATAGAATCACCGGTGCATTGATAAGAAGAAAAGAGGAAAATATTAGTGAAATTCAAGCTGTATTGACGGAGAACAATATGTGATTGGTTTTCTTGAGCAAGAGAATCAACAAGCTGAAGACCCAGTTATCGGTGAGGTATGGACCATCAAGCAAAGAAAGAGGCGGAAAAGGCAAGCAGCATTTGAGGGATACCTTGGACAGATTTGGTGAGATTTATGGTGAGGAGGACCACGACCTCAGACAAATACCAAAGGCAAATAGGGCTTAAGAGAGCTCTGGCAGGGTGAGAGATAGAGAGAGAGAGTGAGTTGGCGGAAGGCTCACTCCAAGTGAGGCTGCTGAAGATGGTAGAGATGAGGGAGTCATGGATTGATAGAGCCAAATTGCATCTGGAGGGCTCAATGAGAAATCCAAGAAGGATAATGATATTCGAGGAGGAAAATGGAAAATCACTATGCCATGAAAACGAAAATTGCAAGGGCCCCGAAGCTAAAGCAGAGCCCATGCAAAAATTCAAGCTTTGACCAAGAAAAAGGAGAAGAGAGAGGTTAGAAATACTTGATGAGTGTCTCTTCATGCCTCTAACCCTTGATCAACAATTAAAATAACAATTTTGACAAATTTTGGCACATTTATGTTGTGGTACATTTTTTGATTTTTTGAGCAATTTGACACACGGTCCTGCCCAGCACGGCGCCCTTGGTCTTTGTGCTTTTTCTTGGGCATCAGCGGGGAATGGTCACCACCATCATGTTCATAATGATGATATCAACTCATAGTTTGGAGGGGCAATCCCTCGAAGGAAAAAAACTGCAAAAAAACATGTTTCTACCCTTGTTTTTGCCTAAGTATTTCTCTGTCCGGTCTTTGGAGAAATGGTTTGACAGGGCATATCGGTGCAATTTTGAAATTTGAGAAGCCCATGTTGGAAACTAGACTTAGATATCTTTTATTGGGCTATCATGGATCTGGTTGGACACAGGAATCACCCTCCACAACTTTCTTACAGAGAGACGGTGATTGTTCTTATCATGTGTTGCGCTTTGCCAAGAAAATGTCATTTTCACCACATCTACCACCTGTGCCTGACTTTTGACTTTTTATCTTGAAATGAAAAATTATTGATGTAAAAAGGTCCAGATAAATGTAAATCTCATGTTTTATTGTTACTCAAGGTATATACATCACATAATTCTATAGGTCCAAATGAATCGGTTTCCTCTCTTTTAGAGGCAGGGTGTTGAGTTTTCCTAGTCTTCGGATTCTTGTTTGGGAATAGGTGAAAGCTGATCCCTATCTCATGGATTTGACTCCTTGAGGCTGGAGAGTGGTTTTAGGTCTATATCATGTATTTTCTCAGTGTTTAGTGAGGTTGGACTCACTTGGAGCTTTTCCTCTCAAGAGATATATTTGTATCAGAGTTTGGCTTGGACATTGACGATAAATTTGTAGCTATTTCTTTAGGATGTGTGGTATGCAATGTTTGACATAGTTTATTCTTTGTAATCATTTGTATGAATTTATTTTAAACTCACAAACAATTACATGTTTATGGTATGTTTAATTTCAAGTTTAAGGAAGAATTCGGTTTTCATGCTTTTTGTTTTGAAATTTTGCATAATTTGTTTATTTTCTTCGGTTTAGGAGAATTCATCATATGCTTTTGTCTTCTAACTCCTCAACGATCTATTACTCTATATAATAATTCTTAAATTAAACCTTCTGCCTACCTTACCCCTTAGAACCTGCCTGGGGTACAGGTATTTACTTGCCCCTAATTTGTTTGACTCTCCCGATCCAACGACAAAATTTCCCAAAAATCCAAAATCAAAACCACTGACTACTATACCTAGCCTAATATGACTAACATAGGTAATTTTCTTGTGATCATAGAGCCTCTCCCTGGCCTAGTAGGGCTAGTTACTTGGCTAAGCGTGGTTTGAGGTTACCTCGGAATTGCCTCTCTCAGCCTGAGGTTCAATCTGAGTGATAACATTTTGGCGACTCCACTAGGGAAGAAAATTATCATATCTTCCCTGGAAAAGAATGACAAATATCATATCTAAATGCTGATGGTGAACCAAATTTGGACACATATGAAGGCTGAACCATTCACCTGGCGAATCCATTCACTGAAAGATATAAAAAATCAATACCTCATGGTGACTCCACTGCATAAAGATCAGTAGCTTCAAGATTTTCCAAGATGGAAACTGTTGCAAGAATGTATGCTCCCATGAGCTGAGATCACATTCCAGGTTTCCCAAATAAAATGCCTAAGGTAGATTGGCAAAGGAATTTGCCTATGTTCAAAAATGTGAAAGGTAATGATGCTGCTCTTCATCTGGTGAGATTTCACATGCATGTGCGTAGATTAAAGACTGATTTTCTTGAAGACTGCTTGATGAAGATATTCATGGCCACTCTGGAAGATGAAGCTCGATCCTTGTATGAAAGTTTTCCTCCAGCTTGTATTTACTATTTAAATGATTTTCATACCATATTCTTTGAAAGGTATAAAGAATCTTGTCCATCCTTAATATTAGTTCAGAACTGCTGTAAACATGTTGATAGTTTTATTGAAAATCTTGAGAATTTTTATGGAGATGATGAATTCATGGACGATGAGATCATGGAAGCTCTGTATGAAAATCCACTTCAGAAGCATAAAAAAATCTTAAAGGATACTTATCAAGATGCTCAAGAAATTTTGCAGCAAGCTGAAGATCTTTGTACAGTTGAAAATGATGGAAGATGAGGTCTTATTTCAGATCTGATTGCAAAAAAAGATGATATGCAGGAAATTCAAGTTCCAATTTCAGATTATGGTAAAGTCAAGCTAACTGATCAAGATATAGATTCATATTATAATGATGAAGAGTATGTCGTTCCGGATCCCATGAGGGAGAGATCTATTGTCGAGATCACCTCGAAAGAAGAAAAAAAAATTATTGACCCAAGTATTCTCATCCCATCAGAACAAAATCTTCAGAAAGAGGTAATCCAATCCCTTTGTGAAAAACAAGATGAGATCTTTTTTCAATTAAGTGAAAAATATTCTTTGGATAACTCTGCAGTAAATGATAGAAATGTCAGTTTTGAGGTTTATGAACAATCTAAAGTTTTCCCTCTTATGACTGATGAGTGTGATGAGAAACATGACAATCTGGTTGCCATGTCATATGAATATGATCAACAATGTATTCAAATTGCAGAGGACCACAGCATTGAGGATTGTCATTCAGATTTTTCTTCTCATGTTTCATGTTTAGAATTTTTATTTCAAGAAGAAATTTTCTCACCTATTTGTTCAAAATTTTTTGACGACCAGGAACACACTCTTGCTAAGGCACATTATGAAGAGAGATCAGAATCAAGAGAAAAAGGTACCATGTTTCTTCTAGATCAGCAAGAGGTAAATTTTCATGATTTTTAGGATCCAATGGAAAATATATTGTAGTCAACAGTGAAGGTAATTATTCAGTATTCAGTGATGATGGAGATCATTGTCAGCTATGTTTTTGGCTGCCTAATTGTAAATATTTAATTTTTTCCAGAGAATATGATTGGGAGAATCAATTAAGGAGGCATTTGCTTGATTGGTTACACTGGCATTTTGATATCGCCTGATTGTACATATGCTTTCAAAAATTCATGTGATTGTCATCAGGATTTGAAGCCCTCAAGTCTTGGTGATGTACTGCCATCAATAAGTAGGGTAAGTTCAATTTTTATATCTTGTTTCAGTCAGTCTTGAGTCAATTCATTTTATTGAGTCAAGATTTTTTCACTATTCAGTTAGTCTTTAGCTTTTGACTCCATGCCCAATAAATAGGCACTTGGTCTATGGTGTTCTTGGCACCTCCAAGGAGCTACCATCTCCAGCTGGAGCCAATGTTAGTTTCAGTATTTTCATACTTCCACCAAGGATCAAAACACATTTTTCATGTGCATCTTAGGTATCCCAATCTAAATAATTTTCAATCATTCCATTACGTCATGATATAAAATTGTTCCACTGGTGGTTGTTCTTGTCAAATGTCCCATTTTCCTTCACAAGTATATGCCTACTGACCCTCTTCCATGTCTTCATCATGTTAAAAAAAATTCTACTCTCATTCCACTTTTAGTCAAATTCACTCATTGAGTCAGTTTCTTTCATTTCTCATTAGGTCACTAGGGTTTCATTAGGTCAAATCATTGCATTGTCTCATTTTCAATAAAGGGCGGCAGAAGGTGTGAAGGTGACCCAGAATAAACTCATGATTTTCTTCAGTCAATTCAAATGTAATAAGTATTCAGTCTCCCAAAGGCTTCCAAATCAGAATTCCACATTCCAACACATCAAATTCAAATGGAGTTGTCTTTTCCCAAGGGTTCCCAAGTCATCATTGTCCACAAGCAATACACCCTAATTTCCTCTCCCACTGAGCTAGGGTTTTCTATGAAAAAGATGCATATGAGCAGAGGAGCCATAAGGGAGGTCATTTTGGTAATTATGAGGTAATTCCAACTCATAATATCATGTCTCCATCATTTTTAAAGAAATCATTCCAAGAGTCAAGTCATTTGCCACTCATAGGGCCAGTTTTACTTCAAACTATGTTTTTGACCAAAAAAATATGAATTTAACAAAAGTGAGAGAAATTTTTTTCCATCATAGTTCAAGGAAAAAAAAACTCCTTCAGATTTTACACAGGTGTCATGGTTTTAGAGAAATGTCAAAACTACAAGTGCCATAAGAGAGTTGCTGCATTTCTGGAGTGACCTTGGGAAAATCAAGTTTTCTCATAGTTGGAGTGTCCAAATGACTTTATTGATGAGTCAAATGATAACTAGAGATAGATATATTACCCATGAGCTATCATGAGCTCAATTTTGAGTTGAGGAAGGCCTCCAAAACTTGCCGGTACTAGCACTCTGCATTTATGCACCCTCAGTCAAAATTTTTTGACCAGTCTTGGGAAAATCAACTTTTTAAAAGCTAAATAAACTCTAATTAGAAAAAAAATGTAGATTTAGAAAGAAAACTTCAATAGCTTTCCAACGAGCTATCCTAGGACCAATTTAGACACCGGAAAGACCTCCAAAAGTGGTCTATAAAATAGTGCTGCAGTGGCGCTGTGCTAATGTCCGAGCATTGCGCTAATACCCAGACGCGCTGTGCTAATGCCTGAAAAAAGCAGTGCATTTTCCAAAGGCACTGTGCTAATAGCTAGAGGCGTTGTGCTAATGTCCAAGCACTACACTAATTCATAGTTTGGTCTATAATATTCAAAACTCAGTCAAAGTGCCTCCAAAACTTCAGCAAAGTTTCTGTAATGCGTTTGACAAGTAAGTAACATATGAATTTCACCCCCTTGCTATCTTCAAAAGGATTTTCATGGTGATTTTGTTTTCTTTGTGAAATTTGGAAGTTGGATAGGCTATAAACCCTAGATTCAGTCTTTGTTCCCATTGTTCCCAAATTTGGCACTCATAAACCTCACATTTTATTCCTCCATCACTATAAACCATACTCTTTCCCTACAACATCATATCCCTATTCCCTAGACTTATTTCACTCCCCATCCCCATATACCTCATCCCTAGGGTTTCAAAGATTTTAAGCTCAAGATGTCTAAAGAGGGGGACAAAGATATCAGTCAGGAACAATCACCAAATAAAATTGATCATAAAGGAGGGAAAATTAATAGATTTGAACCAATAACCACAAAGGAACTCGTGGCCTCTCCTCTCACTGTGTCTTGTTTCAAACATGTTGGTTGCTTCGAGTTTTGTGAGAGGGTGCAGTAGATTCAGTATCATGCTAGGTTAATAAGGTTGTTCATCACAAATATTCATGATGGGCATTTCAATCTTGCTAGGGTCACTTTTACCATGTTTGCTAGTGCTATTTCAGTTGCTACAAGGATCCCTAATGTGGGAGAGAAATGGTTTAAAAAGGTAAACCTTGATCTGAGCTATTATGAACCATATCTCAAACCTAGATATAAGGATGATAATAAATTTTTTTCCCTTTCTCTCATCTCCTTGACCGGTATGTTCCCATGATGAAAATAATCATGAAGTACTTCACTTATGAGGGGAGTTTTTCTCGACTTTATTCCTACCGTATCCGACTCCTCATGCACTTCACTACAGTCATAATGCTTCGTATACCTTACTATCTCTCCCAAAGCACTGACAATATGGCATACATTGTACAAAGGAGGCATTATAATCATCAAATTTAGAGTCTTTTTCACCATTCACTCATTAAGATGGTATTCATGCATTAGCTTGAGAAGAAGAACATTTCATGGGACACATTCATTGCAAATGAAGTTTTCACTACCCCACCTAGTCATCATGAGTATATCATCCCTTCATCATCTAATCCTCCCATATCCACTTCTCCATCTCAGGCTGCTACTCATACATCATCACCTAGTCATATGCATTCACCTCATGTTGACCCTACTTCTTCACCTTTCTCTAATCCTTCACCATCATCACATCATGATACTGAAGCATCAAGCACTGAAAGGGGAATTGAGGAAACTTGGGCTAATGTAACTGATGTTGAGCCATTTCCCAAGACCTATCAGAGAGGCCACAGGCATGTGTTTTCTTCACTTGGAGTGAAAGGGGCTATGCCTTCTTCATCATCAAAACAGGTAGACAAGGGAAAAGAGCCAATCATTGAGGAGCAGGAGGAAAGCATGAAACAGAGCAGGAGTTTCAGTTGATTGACCTTGATGAGGAGGATGAGGATAGAATCGCCACTATAGTAATCAGAAGAAAAGAGGCAAAGAGTAAAATATTAGTTAACTTCAATCTAATCTAGATAGAGCACAATATGTGATTGGTTTTCTGGAGCAAGAAAATCAACAGTTGAAAACCAAGCAGATTATTAGTGAGGTAAAGACCATCAAAGAAAAGAAAGAGGCAGAGAGGGCTAAATCCTTGTTGGAAGAAACCTTGGATATATTTGGTGAGATTGATGATGCATAGGATCACCCTCCTAGAGAGAGACCAAAGACTAGAGGGTTGAAAAGATCTCTAGCCCGTGAGAGACAGAAAGAAGTTGAGTTTGCAGAGCAGCTCACTACAAGTGAGATGCTTTCCCTTGATATTAGCATAAATAGAGATTCATGGCTTAATAGAGCCAAATTTCATCTGGAGAGCTTGCTAGAGAAGGCCAAGAAGGATAATGATATTCAGTAGAAAATGGCAAAGCA
This sequence comes from Pinus albicaulis, assembly GCA_034641835.2. NCBI lineage: Eukaryota > Viridiplantae > Streptophyta > Pinopsida > Pinales > Pinaceae > Pinus > Pinus albicaulis. The sequence goes on along the minus strand of JAXQQM020086944.1, from coordinate 137,164 downwards.
CTATGCCATGAGAAACAAAACTGCAAGGGCCAAGCTCAAACGAGCCCATGCAAAGATTCAAGCTTTGGCCGAGAAAAAGGAGAAGGAGAGGTTAGAAATAATTTCTGAGGTGTCTCTTCATGCCTCTAATCCTTTTTCAGCAAGTAACCTCACAATTTTGACAAATTTTGGCACATTTGGCACTTTGGTGCATTTTTTGGATTTTTGGGCAATTTTGACACACAGACACACTGCAAAAAACAAGGACACTGTGCTTTTTCTTGGAGAATCCAATGGAAATATGGTCACCACCATCATGTTTAGAATGATGAGGACATCAACTCCAGCAAGTTTCTGAAAATTTGGAGGAAAACTGGTCCCTCAAAAAGGCAAAAAACTACCAAAAAAACATGTTTCTACCCTTGTTTTTGCCTAGGCACTGCGCTAATACCAGTCTTGGGAGAAATGATTTTTGACAAGGAAAATGGGCACCATTTGAAACTGAATTATCTCTATTATTTTGGATCTTAAATATCTGAAATTATACCCTGAAGTATCCCTCTAAATCTTCTTTCGAATGCCACAAGTCTGACCTAATTGGATTCTTGAAGACAAAGTTGTGCCCAATCTCCTACGATGCCCTAATTATGGACTGGTTCAGTAGAGAAAACTTGTACAACTTGCCACATGTCACTGTTTCCTCCTTCGGTTCTGAAATTTAAATAGAAGAAACTAAAGTTCGTTTACTTGCGGCCACTTTTTACAGAATCCAATTTGATGCTCAAAGAGAGAGTTATGATGTTTTTCCCACGGTCACCTTTTTTAGATGAAATTCGGGAGCCTGAAACAATCATAACTTCCACAGATCATATCTCCAAAAGTATTGTGAACCAAGATCTGAAATTTTTACAGCAGGTTCCCCTAGCTTTCATCTTCGTTCAGTGAAAATTTCAGCTTTTGAACCCTCGTATAAAAAAATTATAGCTAAAATTTTGCGATGACTTTTTTAGGTTAAATTCAGGAGCCTGCAAAATTCCCTAACTTCCACAGATCATATCTCTGAAAATATTTTGAACCAAGCTCTGCAATTTGGCGACGATGTTCCTTAGGATTTCATCTTTTTGCTTTAAAAATTTTAGCTTTTGAACCTTCGTAAAAAAAAAGTTATAGATAAAATGCCACGATGACCTGTTTGGAGTAGCAAAACCCTAGAATTAGAGAGCTTTCCAATGAGCTATCATGGAGCTGCTTTGGACACCGGGAAGGCCTCCAAAATTTTCTTGCAAAAGAGGCTATTTTTCTGTCATGTTGCTGTGCTTTTGCCACAAAAATGTCATTTTCATCATCTTCAGCATATTTTGACTTTTTGACTTTTTATCTTGAGAAATGAAAAATTATTGATATAAAAGGTCAAGATAAATGTAAATATCATGATTTTATTTTTATCTAGGGTAGATACATCAGATAAGTCCTCCAGAGGTAAAATGAATCATTTTCCTCTCTTTTAGAGGAAAATTGTTGAGTTTTCCTATTCTTCAGGTTCTTGTTTGGGAGTAGGTGAAACTGATCCCTTTCTCATGGGTTCGACTCCCCGAGGCTAGGGAACATGGTTTTGAGGTCTATATCATGTATTTTCTCAGTAATTTGTAATGGTTGGACTCACTTGGATCTTTGGCATCTTAAGGACATATTTTGTATCAGTTTGGCTTGGACATTAATGATAAATTTGCAGTTATTTCTTTGGGATCCATGTGGTATGCAATGTTTGACATAGTTTATTCTTTTTGATCATTTGTATGAATGTATTAGTAGCTCATAAACCATTTTCATGTCTATGATATGCTTAATTTCAAGTTGACAGGAAGAATTCATATTTTCATGCTCTGTTTTGGGGAATTTAGCATAATTTGTTTATTTTCTTCCGTTTAGGGAGAATTCATCTCATATGCTCTTCGTAACTTCTCACCGATCTATTTCACCTCACCATAATCATATTTTAATGTCAAACCTTCTGCCTTCCTTTCCCCTTCGAACACCCTATGAATTTTGACCTAATTTCCTTGCCCTAACTGTTTGACTCCTCCTGATCCAGCAAAACCCTACACAAATCAAAAAATCAAAATCCTAAGATACTACACCTAGCCTAAAATCTTCTTTCCTCAGTTATTTTGACTGTGATATATACGGAGAGAGCCCTCTCCTAGCCTAGTAAGGCTAGCTACTTGGCTAAGCGTGGTTTGAGGTTACCTCGGAACTGCCTCTCTCAGCCTAAGGTTCAATCTGAGTGATAACAGAATCAATTTTTGCTATGGTACATTTATTTTCAATTTACATTGATGTATATTATTTAATATTACAATTTTCATTATTCTCATCAATGTAGATACACTCATTACACTTTATTTTTATGTTTGTAGCTGGAACTTGGAGAAGAAGAAAACAATCAACACAATGAACAAAACATTCCTCCAAATAACCCAAGTCATGGAAGTAACTTGAGCAATGACAGTAGTTCCAGCGAAGAATGATGATGAATATGTTTGGATATCAAATCAAGGCATTGTATTTTTTGAAATATTTGTCTGTGAAATTAAAAATTTTGTTTAATTTAATGGACATAGTGTCCCAATTAAAATACAAAGGGTTACCAATAACTGTCTCATTTTGTATGACAAAGAGTCTCTTATTCATATATAATAAAATATGTTTTAATTTATTCTATTGTGTTCTCCATTATCGATGTGAAATGTTACACCACTGATTAAATATATGGATGATTAAATATTATAATGAATACATGTGAAATCTGATGATATAAAAAATTTGTCCAAACATCACATTCAAATGCACCAATAAAAATTTAATTGATATGAATACTATTATAAGATATGTGTCGACTTTTGATGAATAATGAATTTTAAAAATCACAATAATTGCATTGCCACAGGTTGATGTTTCTAAAAAATAGAAAATGAACACCGATGTGTTTCTACGACCTATGAGAACCGCACCAGATACCAATACCAATTAGAATGTCTGGTGTGCTTTATCAACAACTACGACCCAGGCGGATAGGCGTTGCATGCACCGGTATGGTTTGCCTTTAATATGCTGGTGCGTTTTTACACCTTAACGGTTGGGGGCATGTACACAACCAATACACACCGGTAGGATAGAAGTTTCATGCACCAGTGTTATTTGAACTCAACGCACCAGTGCATTCGTATTTGTAACGCACCAGTACTGTTTGCATTAAATCCCTCGGTGCTTTACAACAATAATCCGAATAACAATGGTGCATGCACCTTCTATCATCACGGTGCGTATTTGTTGGTGACACACATCGAGATGTTGTGTATGTAAATGCCCAGGGGCTTCATAAATTTGTTTTCATTCCCAGTGCTTGGTATGTTTACCACACCAGTGTGTTCACACATGAAGCGCATACCTATAAAAAAACATTTGTAAAAACCTCTGGCCGCTCAGTTTCTTTTACTTGGGTTGAAGTTCCATTAGTAGCTTTGTCAAAACCTCCGTTACCAAAAGAAAATGTTGTAGCAAATGTTTTTTTGACAATTTTGGCCAAATTTATAACACTAAAAAGCTCCTTTATAACCTCCGCTAGAGGGTCTTTTCCTTATAGTGAAAGCTTGAAACCCTTATGAGGCCAATGACATAAGGCATATAAGTCATGATTATTTGAATCTAATATCAAAATGATATATACACAATGGAATTAATGTGCATACTCACACACTATAGTACATAAAAGAGAAAGTGTGAAAATTATCATAAAAAATATATTAAAACTATTAATATTTATACATTGTATTTTTTTTTTAACAATGGGTAAAACTATCATAACTTAGTTTTCAAACCAACAGTGGGGAAAACCATTATTGGATGTTATCCACAACTGCAAGTTGAATCATTATTGTTATTCAAGGAAAAACATGCCACCTACAATTCCACATTGGTGGTTCGTAAGGGGACAAGTTCTCACTCCTACCAAATGTCTCTAAGTCTTGGGTCATTAACATGTTCTTTACTGTAGATATTTTAATACAAATTATGTATTTCCTGGGTTCTCCTGATCTAACAATTATATGCCACTATTAAATACATAATCACTTCTACAAAAATCTTTGCAGAAATTTAAAACACGATCGCCAATTGCAAACACATGAAGAAATATCAAACACACATAACACAGATGTTTTTACCGGGAAAGCATAAAGCTAAAAACCACACTATCATATATTATGTATATATCATGGATAATGAAACAATAACATAAAAAACTATAATCCAAGAGCTCCTAGTACAATATACGATCGTATCACACTGTCATACAAAAATTGGCAAATACATGCGCCAATTTACTGCCTGCTGACAGCCTGTCTCCACTGCGCAATCCCTGTTGATCACAATCCCTAAATGAATGATATCCTACTTGCCTTGACTGTGCAAACCTCATTGGCATCTCCAATGTGTGTTTGCTTGCATTATTTCACCCAATAATGTCACAACTGATAGTCAAAATGTCTCTTTCACCTATCTCTCAACTGGGTCTCCACTGGATCTGACATGCATGTAGTTAACAATAGTAAATCTTCAGTTGCATGTGATACCACTGCTTGTGAATCAATTAAATAATTAATTCACTCATATCTTACTAGTGTATGTTCAGTTACAACTAGCACAATTGAGTTTAACTCACTTAACTGAGTTAAACTAATTTACAACTCACATAACTACACATCCAAATCTGTTACAACTTCGAATCACTCACAACTAAGTCCACTTGCATGTCCCACCAACCAACCTTTGAACTTGAATTTCCCATTTTCCACTTCAGTTAACTATTTCCAAGTGCTCCATGAGAATAGATTAATGTTTATTTTCCAACTATTATTAAGGAATAATAATAGTCGACATGCATCTATAAATAGACATGTGATCTATAAATAGACTTCTCACATACATCTAAAAGTAGAACATCATCTATAAATATAATTTTCTCAACATCTATAGATAGACTTCTGCTATAAATAGAATTTTCTCATCTGTTCTAAAAATAGACTTACACCTAAAAATAGCCCGAGGCTCAATCCTAGTGTAGGTGCTTAATTTTCACTAGGATCATCATCTTGTTGAATCTCAACACTCCCTCTCAACAAGAAAGGGATTATCCTTCACCCTGATCCAGTCTCTATGGTATTTTAATTTTCTCCTAGTGAGCGCCTTCGTCAGAATATCTGCATCCTGATCTTCCGTAGGAATGTACTGAAGCAACATGATCTTCCATTGAACACAATATCTGATATGATGATACCAAATATCTATATGCTTAGATCTATCATGAAAAACAAGATTAATTGAGAGTTTAATGAAACTCTGATTATCACAATGAATCACTGTAGGATCTAAATGAACCAAGATCTTTCTCATCCAGATAGCCTCACATGTAGCTTGACTTGCTTCCATGTATTCTTCTTTTGCTGAACTAAGTGCCACGAATCTTTGTTTCCTTTTGTACCAAGAAACATCTGTAGATCCGATACTAAAGATCCCCCTTGATGTGATCTTTCTGTCCATTGGGATGCCCACCCAATCTGCATCCGTGAAGCCATGCAACTTCACCTCATCTGTATGTATGTACCACAAGCCATACTGAGATGTGCCCCTCAGGTATCTCAGGACATAAAGACCTTGGTAGGCTTAACCATCTCTTGACTAAGTTGGTTCACGACATAGCATATGTCTGGTCTTGTATTCACTAAATACATTAGTGAACCCACTAACTGTCGATAGACAGTAGCATCCACTACCTCTCCAGATGTAGCGTTCTCTTTTCTCCAATTTCCTGGAAGAGGAGTATCCATGGGTTTGCAGCCCTCCATGTGAAACTTACCCAGTATCTCTCTTGCATACTTGCCTTGAGACACAAAAATTTCACCACCTCGCTACCATATTTCCAATCCAGGAAATAATGAAGGAGGCCCATATCCTTCATCTCGAACTCCTTTGAAAGGCCCTCCTTGCATGAGTGTATCAGCTGCTCATCACCAATCAATATTAAATCATCAACATAAAGAAAAATGATTAAAATCTTACCCTCCACCACAATTTGGTATAGTTTTACATCTGCCTCACTCTTGGTGAAGCCAAGTCTGGTGAAATAGTTTTCGATCCTAGTGTACCAAGCACGGGGTGCTTGCTTTAGTCCATACAGTGCTATTTTGAGTTTGCACACATGTGACTCGCTGTTAAAAATATCAAATCCTTCAGGTTTCTCAATGTACGCTTCTTCCTCAATGATCCCATTAAGGAACGCAATCTTCACATCCATCTGATGAATATTTCAACCCATCTACGTTGAGAGATCAAGGATGGTCCTTATGGAAGAATATCGTGTGACAGGTGAAAATGTTTCTTCATAATCTATCCCCTCGATCTGTGAGAATCCCCTGGCCACAAATCTGGCCTCGTATTTCTCAACACTCCCATCAGCAGCTTGCTTTACCTTGTAGATCCATCTTGATCCTACCACTGATTTATCAACCAGCCTTGGAACAATTTCCCAAGCACTGTTTCTGAAAATGGAGTCATACTCCACCATTTCATCTACCCATGTGGGCTCCCACACTGCTTCCTGATAGGAAGATGGCTCAGTCACAATACATTTTCTCATGAGAGCCATGTATTCAGTAAATTGGTCAGGAGACTGTCTTTGTCTGCGTTGTGAAGTAGGGACTCCTACATTATGTGCAGCATCAAGTTTCAGCCTTCAACTTCTGTGGTACACGCTCTGCCATTTCTGATGTTTGTCTCTGCGTGAGTGGACTCCTCCACTCCATGAACCTCCTCCTGTGGCTGATCTCCATCTAGAGACTCATATTTGGGAACCAAAAGTTCCTCCTCTGCATGTAAGTCTAGCTCCCTCTCAAGCGACAACTTCATGGCTTTCTCCTCCTTGAATTTTATATCCCGTCGCACCATAGTCATTCGACTATTTGGCAAATACACACGATAATTATGGGGTGTGTCTGTGTACCCCACAAATATCCCAACTTCAACAGTCGACTCTAGCTTCTTCCTGGCATTCTTGGTCACATGCACATAAACATATGAGCCAAAAATCTTAAAGTGAGAAACATTTGGTTTCTTACCAGTAAAAGCTTCTTCAAGTGTAATCATGCCAAGTACTCTGTGAGGACAACATTTTTTCACATAAACTGCAGTGTTGCATGCTTCTGCCCACAAATGCATTGGTAGGACCTCATCATGCAGCATCACTCATACATCACCTGCGATTATTCTGTTCTTCCTCTCTGCGACCCCATTTTTTTGTGGGTTATGAAGCACTATGAGTTCTCTTCGAATTCCTTCTTTGCTACATAATTCTTTGAATTCGTTCGAGATGTATTCTCCACCATTATCGCTCCGCAGAGCCTTCAATTTCTTCCCCGACTCTTTCTCAACCAATGCTTTAAACTCACAGAACTTTGATAATTTTTTATCCTTCTTCTGCATGAAGAAGATCCAGCATTCACGAGAAAATTCATCAACAAAAATAACATAATACCTATGTTTTGTTGTTGAAGCGATCGAGAATGGTCCACACACATTTGTGTTAACTCTCTCTAGGATCACCGAAGCATGGTTCTCCTTTTTATGAAGGGTGGACTTTACATACTTCCCCATGGTGCAACCCTTGCAGTGATCTAACTAAGCAAGTGTTCCCATTGGAAGTCCAGTAGATATTTGCCGCATGACTTTCAAGGCTCTATGATGAAGATGGCTCAATCGCCTGTGTCATAATTCGCCCTCATCTCGGCTCACCACTTTTTCTGCCTTTCCCATCATGGCAGCGCAACCATCTACCTCCAGCTTGTAGAGATTCTTAACTTGAATCCCTATCATCTTGGCTTGAACCGTTGTTTTATGTCATATAAAATCTTTTCCATCGCTGAAAACAACATCATATCCTATTTCCTCCAACATCGCAACTGAGACAAAGTTTTTCTTCAGACCTGGAGCATGCATAACATATTTCAATTGAAATGGTTTACCTGAATCCCTCTCAAAGGTAATGGTACCAATTCCAGTCGCACCGTATTGTTCATCGTCACCCATCTATATATGCATTTGGAGATCTTTCTCCTCCAAGTCACTGAAAATCTCCTTATCTCCCATCATGTGGAAGGAAGCGCCACTATCAAGATACCACACCAATCCCATTGCACTTGATACCAAGCATGCGATAAAAGATAAATAAATTTCAAATTGCAAGGCAAGGGCCTCACCAGCTGCAACTCCAACAGCCTTCTTGTTCTTCTTTTTCTGTGGGCAGTTAGTGGCGATATGCCCATGTTCATGATAGTGAAAACACTTCACCTTGGACAAATCTAGCTTCTTTCCTTTAGACTTAGATTTTGAAAGGAATTTATTCCCCTTCCCTTTACTTGCCTTGGTAGCCAAAGCACAATCCTCTTCATCATCATGATTTGATGAAGAGCCATCTCTGGTGTTCCGCTTGAACTCCTCCTACACTAGATCCGACTACAGTCATTCCCAATCCGGAAATTTTTCCCATCCGTTGACAGAGTCTTGATAACTGTGCCAACTCTTAGGAAGTCCCAAGAGATCCAAGCTCACCAAATCATCATTAGCAACTATGATCCCACACTCCCCAATTCATCCCAACATTCGAAAAACTTTGTGAGATACTTAGGAATATTGTCGCCCTTTCCATCTTGATCTTTATGAGTTTATCCTTCAGCGCCAATTTCCTAAGGTCGTTGCTGCTTTGGAAAAGATCTGTCAAAGCCTTCCACATAGCATATGGAGTGGCTTTCCCATGAAGGCTTGAGACAATGTGGTCTCGTACACCTTCCAATAGAATCCTTCTCGTCTTCACTACTTTCTTTTTCCATGCGTCAAGTAATGCAACATCCATCGAAGTGGGCTTAGGAACATCACTGTCGATGAATTCATTCAATCCATTATCTTCAAGCACCGCCTCCATCATGTCCTTCCAGGCATTGTAGTTCGAGCAACCCTCGAGTGAATACTCTAGCCGCAAGTCATTGAAATCCATTTCGATGTTTACTCAATTGTCACACCAAGAAATACTTGCATCAAATTCGAATTGTTTCCACCAACAAACTCAATTACTGCTTTAAAATTGCAATCTTTTGTGTTCCGATACCATGTAGAAATTTTAATACAAATTATGTATTTCCTAGATTCTACTGATCTAACAATTATATGCCACTGTTAAATACATAATCGGTTCTATAAAAATCTTTGCGGAAATTTAAAACACGATCGCCAATTGCAAACACATGAAGAAAGATCAATCACACATAACACAGATGTTTTTACCGGAAAATCATAAAGATAAAAACCCCACCATCATATATTATGTATATATCATGGATCATGAAACAATCTCATGCAAAAATCTAATCCAAGAGCTCTCAATACAATATACAATCGTATCACATTGTCATACAAAAATTGGCAAATACATGCGCCAATTTACTGCCTCCTGGCAGCCTGCCTCCACTGCGCAATCCCTGCTGATTACAATCCCTGAATGAAAGAGATCTTTCTTTCCTTGACTATGCAATCCTCATTTGCATCTCCAATGTGTATGTGGTTGCATTAGTGCACCCACTAATGTCACAACTGATAGTCAAACTGTCCCTTTCACCTATCTCTCAACTGGGTCTCCACTGGATCTAACATGCATGTAGTTAACAGTAGTAAATCTTTAGCTGCATGTGAGACCACTGCTTGTGAATTAATTAAATAATTAATTCACCGATCTCTCACTAGTGTATGTTCAGTTACAACTAACACAACTGAGTTTAACTCACTTAACTGAGTTAAACTACTTTACAACTCACATAACTACACATCCAAATCTGTTACAACTTCGAATCACTCAATTACAACTAAGTCCACTTGCATGTCCCACCAACCAACCTTTGAACTCGAATTTCCCATAGCTAATTCGTTTTCCACTTCAGTTAATTATTTCCAAGTGCTTCATGAGAATAGATTAATGTTTATTGCCCAACTATTATTAAGGGATAATAATAGTTGACATGCATTTATAAATAGACTTCGCACATACATCTAAAAATAGAATATCAGCTATACATAGAATTTTCTCAACATCTATAAATAGACTTTCGCTATAAATAGAATTTTCTCATCCGTTCTAAAAATAGACTTACACCAAAAATTAGACCAAGGCTCAATCCTAATGTAGGTGCTTAATTTTCACTAGGATCATCATCTTGTTGAATCTCGACCTTTACATGCAAAAAAGATGAGATCTTATCCAAAAATATAAAAATTTAAGACATAATTCAAGCCCAAATTATATATATATATATATATATATATATATATATATATATATATATATATATATATATATATATATATATACATAGAAAATATGTTTAATACATAATAACATAAACAAGAGATATATTCGTTATTAAACAAGGAAGTTTGCAAGGCAGCAAGTCCCTGCCTTGAGATGGGTTTGAAGTTTGAAGATAGGCACAAGCACACACTGTTTCGAACTTTGAAACTAGTTTTGGGCTTATTAACTACCGATGACCTACTTATCAGGCTTTATTGCACTGAACTTGAACAAATATGACTTTGAATAAAACTCCCAAGAAGACAATCTAAGTATGGTCTTCAATTGTGGAGTTATGGATCAAGATAGTAGTAAATGACTCTTTACTCTTTTGTAGTTTACTACAGTTTACTAATTAATAGAAATTATGGGTTTTTACATAAAACAAAAAAAGGATGCATGCTTCTTTGTATCAAAATTTGTTTTCCCAACAAGGTTATCAAAAAGAAATAACAATAATCTACCAAAAAAATTTAAACTATTTTTACATCTGGAAAGCATTAGATTCCAAAAAACACTCTCTACAGCACAATGTACATTGTGATCTAATTGACAAAAAATAATTAATCAAGAAATCAAGGAACAAAAAATATTTTTATTGGGATTAAACTGATTTTGATAGTTATTACTTACACTCTAAGGAATAAATAGTAAAACAATCTTGACTGATGTATAAAAACATAGAAGAAAAGAAACAAAAAAAGAGTTGACAAATCCACGGATCCATCAAGAATCTCCTACAAACCCTTGGTGTGTAAGAGGTCTAAATTGTCCCCAGCGATAGTTTAAGTCATGAAATTCCATACTTTCTCAAGATGATTAAAATTGTTTAAGAAGATATTAGCAGCCATGTTCCTTGAAACTGTGGAGCTGTATTGTCATGTTTCTTGAAACTATGGAGCTGTATGTCTAAAGAATCCATAAAAGCATTAAGAATTGCATACAGAACAAAACCAAAAAATGGAGCCCATTAAGAACTTGTAATCATTCCTTCCTGGAAAATTCTTGGGAAGAGAAGGTCTTGGACATTCCCCATGCACACTCAGGCATGGCCACATGGAGTGCACATCTTTAATTCATGCCCGCACCTATTAATATATATATATATATATATATATATATATTAGAAATTAAGATAAAAATAGTAAATAAAATAAAATAGTAAATATTGTAAAATTAAATTATAATTCATGTCAACATGATTTATAAAATAAAATAAAATTTTATTAAAAAATAAGATAAAAATAATAAATAAAGTAAAATAAGAATATAAATATTTTTTTATTAAAAAGTAAGATAAATAGTAAATAAAGTAAAATTTCACTGAAAGTTGAAGATTTGTGACACTGACCTTGCATGCATTTCATGTGTCAGAGCGAGCGATTGAAATAAATCCATCAATCTTTCACAGTTGGAAGTGGATTTTCTCTTTTAGAGAGGGATGACGATGGATTTTCTCTTTTAGAGAGGGATGACGATGGAATCACAACCATTCTTAGTTATTTTTCAATCATTTCAGCAATTGAAGCCATTGTATTTGATTCAATAAAAGTAGCTTTAGCTATTTATTACTGTTAAACAGTTTCTATAGGTAAGAAACTTGCTTCCATTAGGAACATGGTATGGGTCAACCATTGTGCACGAAACATTTGGTTTATAGAATTGGTTTTTGGTTTTTATGCTCTGTTGTGCCCACAAATATGATGTTGATCACAAGTGTCTCAAAGATTTCTGTTCAAACCAAGTACATAAATAAGTATTGCATATATTAGGGCTATGTTTCTATTTCCAAAGTATCCAAAAGCCTGACTATCCAAATGGAAAAGCCTCACCATTGAACAAAACCAGCGTGTGGTGCATCAAAATGGTGATGATGAAGCACTTCATAGGCACAAATAAGCAAGACCCTAGCGTACAAGAAATAAATAAGGTAAGAGTATGAATTAATTTCCAAATTCTTAAAGATGTTAACTGTAAACAACAATGGAAAAATGGTACGATTTAAATTAGCAAATAAATCTACATACCAGTCTAACAATGATACTTTTTTTAGAATAAAAACCTGTGGACACTGTTGAACCATAAACAAAATTCTTAAAAAAGTAATCGTAAACAACAATGGAAAATTGGTATGATTTGAATTAGCAAATAAATCTACATAAGTTTATTCTAGAATAAAAACTTGTGAATACTGCTAAACCCATAAATAAAAATAAATAAATTTAATCACGGTGTAGCTGTTACAAAATTGTAAGGTAGAAATACCAATAATATTTAAAGTTAATTACAAATTTCACAAAGGTGAAAATGTATGTAACTGATACAAAAGTGTAAGTAGAAAACAAAGAAAATTTCACACATACATATAAGCTAAATAATTTCATACAGTTACCTTAAGCTAAATAATTTCATACAGTTACCTCTATTTAAAATGTTTAAAATGTTATGAGGCCGAGCCATCACTTGAATACTAACTATATATAAAAATAAATATGTCCACTCTAGTAAAATTAAATATAGCCCTACTAAAATAGCGAAACTAATACTTAGCTTATACTTAGGAAACCACACATTTGGATAAATGCTAATACTTAGCTTATGATTTCAGGAGACAAGTAGTGGAAACAGTGGGAAATGAAATTCATCTGCGAAGCACATACATCCAACATCTAATGGAACCTGCAACCATACCTGTGTATATAGCATGTGTATATAACATTGGTGGGAGTTATAAATTATCTGTATAAGTTGGAATAATTATACAACGTTTATAGAATGATAGTGGGGATAGATTACCTCCTACAAGCCAACAAGACGGGTGTTCAAATTCCTGCACACCACAAAATAGGAAACTGTTTATAAAATCCAAGTAGGAAGCAAAAAAAAAGATGAGCCTACTCCTATTATTCTCAATTACTGCGCTGCAAGAATCCAGTGTCCATTTTTTGTTAAATCATCCTGTAAAGACTATTATTTAGTTTTATGTAGCTGCTTTAGGTTTATGTTCTCTATTTTCTCCATTTCTTGTTTTCCATGTTCTCCATTATTGTGTGATGTCTTCTCCAGGTTATATTTACCATGTTCCCCATCATTGTGTTGTGTGTCTTGTGTAGCTACAATGTAGCTCAAGCATCCTTCCATGAGAATCAAAGCGTCAACATCCTGCCATGCTGGAGCAATTCTTGTTTGTGAAATTTGCAAAGGTCATCAAATGTAGCCAAACTACAATATCGTAAAAATCTAATGAAACTTGGTTGGTGAAATCTGCAAAAATCATCTAAGGCAGCCAAACTGCAATTATTGTAAAAATCTAATGAAACCAGGTTTGTGAAATCTACAAAAATCATCTAATGCAGCCAAACCGTGATATAGTAAAAATCTAATGAAACCCTATAGTCTTTGGAAGTTTGACAAGTGGGTATTGACATGCATGTGTGTGTTGACAGGTGGGGACGAGCTTTTCTACGCGTAGTGGTAGCAGCACTTTTGGTAACTAATGGAATGAGCCCTTCGCAATTTATGGCATTTCACAAACATGTCATGCCAAGAACTGATGCTAGCATTAGTTTATCTTTTGAAAATATTAATGAAACCAATCGTTAGCATGTAAGCTTTATAGCCTCTTTGCCTCGAGAAGAGGCCAATAAGATGACAAAGACTCTTATTCTTTGTAAAAACCAATGCCTCTATCTAATAGGTTGATCAATCTTAGTTCATGAAATGACAACAAAAAACTTTAGGTTACTTGCAAATTGTTTAATGTTAAGACTAAAAGCTCGATTACTGTAGTCCTATGCCCCAAGGGGCAGGGACTAATAAACAGTCCTAACAATGTGATATTTGATTTTATTGGTCACAAGAATGTGGTAAAGTTGCTTTTGTGATAGATTTAAATTTGGCTTTGAGTACTAAAAGATCATTATTTTAATTATAAATCACTTAATTATTCTTTTAATAACTTGAAATATATATATATATATATATATATAATTCATTTAAACATAATTAACCTTGATTTTATTAATATTATTTATTTATTATTTAAATATAATTTATTGTATTCATACAAAAAGTTTTATTTAAAATTTGAGTATAAATATACTCTCTTACACTTTGCGTCATGTTTCTTAATCTTGATGGGGACTAAAGCTCTAAGTTGGTTGTATAACAATTTATTAAGTCCCCGCCTCTTTATGTTTATGCAAGGGACATTGTATATGATTTAATAATAATGAATTATGTGAATAGGATAAAAAGGGAAGAAAGTATGACAAAATTCCACGGGATTGATGGGAAACATGAACATTAATATCGAATCAATATAGTACAACAATATAGTACAACATAAAGGCACTACAATTAATAAATGATAAAAAGTAAAATGGAAGTACTTTTTAATTTCGAAAAGAAAAAAAACCAATATGTTTTATTAAAATGAAAATTATTTACATAAACTATGAAAATAATTAGATAACGTAGTGCTTAAACGTTTACCTAAATAATATTATAGGGAGCGCCAGATATAGCTTAAGCAACAAGCACCCAAACATTACAATGAGGATAAAAAAACCTCAACAAAAATCTAAAAGAAAAAAAGGTTGCAAGGCTCATACATAGACCCAAATGGTTCGCAGACGCTTTGGGGCCGAAACCCCAGGACACTCAGACAACTGCAAAAGATGTTATGACTGACAAGAAGAAAAATTCTGGAAGATGCTCTAACCATCAAGTAAGAACAAAGTCGGAAGATACTATGATCGGCAATTAAGCACTTGGAGATGCTCTGACAGACCTCACTGAAACCCAAAGATACTTTGGCAACATCAAAAGATACTCTAACCGACAACTCAAGAGATGTCACGAACTAGATTCAGGGAAGTCTAAGGTTCCAATCGCTCCCACTTCTTCTTCTATGTATGATTCGGATGCATAACCACGATCTAGTCATTAAGGCCCTTCTCAACACCGAACCACATACTAGATTTAGTCCACTATTTCTCAAAACACTATCGCCAAAACTCCATGGCCCACCCTAGATCTGTGCCACCGCGGACAACGTAGCACACTTTCCAGCACAGATCTGACCAGGATAAGCGTAGAAAAAACCCATGGCATAGGTCTACATGTCCACAAGTAGAATCTAGCCAGAGCACATACATACCTAACTAGGTTGTGGCACCCCCAAGTAAACCCTAACAAGCTCATAGGCACATGACCTCCCTCATCCAACCATGTCACAAACCTGAGGAACACAACCCCTCATGCAGCCCTTTCTAAGGATGCAATCCACAGTACCTCGTGTGACATCCCAGGTAGTCCTAAAAGAGATGCATAATTTGAAGCCCTCAACAAGCACCTCCAAATTTGTAGTGATACAACATGTCAAAGACATGGAGGGTTGAGACAAACCCAATGAATCATAGGCACGTGACCAAAACTATTGTCAGTAAAACCAGGCACATCCTCTGAGGAACCATAGCATGTAGAATGTTAGAGTTAGTTAGTCTGCTAGTTGTCGAAAGTCTTCGAATATGAAATTTGTTATCTTGTAACGAATTGAAACTCATAGACCTCTTGTTGTCATGAGTTCAATCAAACATTGTATAGGAAATCATCATGATGTTTGGATGTCAGATTTTTGGTCAAAAGATGTCAAATGGTGTTTAAGTCCTTGGGAATTTTCGTCATACATTTTGAGTTGAGGGGGTCAATTCCAAATACTCGTCTGTTGCAAGGTTCATGTAGACATTTGTTCGCTGTCAGAGGGATTGTTTTTCAAGGCGTATGGTTTAATATTATTCCTTTTTCCCGATTCTTACATCCCATATTCCATGCAATTTCACCATTCATATACTAATCCCCACACCCTATTCTCATTTTACCTAATCCTCATTCAAATACCCTTAATCCTACATATTCTACCCCACTATTCCCTTAGTCCCCTCATAACTATTTTATATTCCATACACCAAACTATCAAAATTAATTCAACCATCACATTCATCATGACTACCTTAGTCCTTTTTCCCTCTTGACAAGTCATCATTACACGTCAGTCAGTATATACTACCCATATCCGAATACATTTACCCACCCCTCTCAAACTCATGAATATCATTCCCTAAGTTCCCACGCTCTTAAATCATTGCTCATCAAATAGGAGTGCTGAAATAGAGCGTTGAATTAGATGATGTTACCTGTAAGATCATTTAATTGAAAAAGAAAATCAAATTTCAAATTTTATGAGGGAGCCTCCATTTCATTGTTTGATGTTGCTGATAAGGTGATTTCTCCATGGTGTATGCGAATTCAGAGGTTTATCGTGGTGTCAAAAGAAAAACATTGGAGATCAGAGGTTCAAGGCACAGGTGCTACACAGGACGTTGTGTAATCAATACGCATCACATTCACTGGAGTTGCCTCTTTGCTGCATGGAATTTTTTATTGGAATGAGGTAGGAGATTGCCTTTGATTTCCCCCAAGCTGTGATTTCAAGTGGAAAATTATTTTTTGTGACTTGAAATTTTAATTCCAAAGAAATTTTTGTTTCACACCACTTGTGTTGCCACGCACACAGTCACAAATTCAAACAACCAAAAGCGGGTTATGTGGGTACAAACCTTGGAAGGTGTGGGGTTTTGAATGGTTGGGACACTTTATAGCTTAAATTTCATACCTTTCCAACTCATATTCATCATTCTAAATCTCCTTTCTAACCATTGTGCAACAGTTGCTTAGCACAATGCGTGTTGTCACCAAACCACATCGTCCCACTCCTTTCTTTGCTCACTTGGATTCCAGCTTGTCAAGCCACTTTTCCATTTGTTGTTAGGGTTGAATGCTGAGCCTATAGTAAACATAATGGAGGAGATATTGTTTGTATTAAACCTCAGACTTTAACCATGGTAAAATCCGCCCCTACAATAAGAGTAGCCTTGAGAATGTTGGGTGCATTCATTTTTGTCAGATGATCCAGAAGATGGGATACCACACACAACTTGCTAGCCTCTTTGCCATAAAATTCAATAATGGTATAGTCAAGTTGGGAGATGTGTAGATTATCATCATTGAAAAGCTCATTGTAGATGCCACATGTCTCCCAACAGCAGGTGAAAAATGGTTCAAGGGGGTTGAGTTAGAGGTCTCATCTTTCAAAAGAATTTGTTAAACCTGACTTTAGCAATGAGTTTGCCACCACTATCCCCACAACATACCTTCAGGACCATCATAGTGAGCTACTAAAACTAGTTCAAATATATTTTACATGTGAGGGAAGGTTCAGCAGGGCTTACCAGTATCATTTGAGACTTCTATTACACTTCACAGACAAAAAACCCATGAACTTGTCTTACTTCTTGTAAAAGAACCTAGAAATGATGGCAACAAAGAACATTCATCAATTAAAACTGATAAAAAGAAAAAATAAGAGCATGATGTGCATGAAGGCAAAGCCACTCCAGCAGTGAAGCAAGCTAAGGTAATTGAAGCTAAAGGTATACAACACAACAAGAGACATCAAAACAATGTAAACTTTGAAACGAGAACGGAAACGAGTACCTGTTTTTTTTAGGTAGCAAAAAATCAACTGATTTTGAAAAGTGTTGATTCAGAATACTCTTAATTTTTTTGTAGCATGATTTTTACACATTAAATATTCTAATGTACCAAGTATAAACATTATTTTTAAAATGTTAGTGATTTTATGTTGATTTTGAAAAGTGTCGATGCTAGCATCTTCCGTTTTTTTAGAAGACTTATTTTTTACTTTAGATTTTCTAATGTATTTAATGCTAATAATTATTTTATAAATTTAACAATTTTTGAAGTACCCGTCTTATTCTTCTTCACTTATTTTTTTTTAAGTGTTTATCAGGTTTCTTTTTTTGTCATTTCATTTATTTTTGTAGTGAGATATTTGATTTTTTGTATTGTTAAAAAAAAATAACCAAAATTTTAAAGTTTCAATCTTTTATTTAATTATATATTTTTAAATAATATTTCATTTCCCATGAAATACTTGTCACTAAAAATACAAGAATTTTTAACAATTTACATAAAAAAAAATGCATTTTGAATATAGATATAACTGAAAAATACACATTTTGAGTCTTTTTGTTAAAAATGCATGTCAAATAAACCATTTTTATAGAAAAAAATCAACCAAAATAAGTATGAAAATTTGCAATTTTTATGAATTTTATGTCTAACATTAATAATAATAACATTTTTTTCCAAAAATTAAATGATTCGCATAAAGAATGAAGTGAAAATCACATTATACAAATGTTTAATTTTTAATTTTTTAATGTATTTTTTCTTATATTAAAACACGAAGTGAAAATCACATAATTTATTAAAAAATAAATTAATTAAAACTAAAATTAAAAAAAAAAATTAAAAACAAAATCAAAAAAATTAAAATTAAAAATTAAAAAAATTTAAAAAATAAAAATAAAAAAATAAAAACAATAGTTGGGTTGTCCGAGGGCGGGGACCGTGGGCTGGCGAAGCTGGTCAAGTTCCATCCGCCCACGAAGGTTGCCCCTCGGGCCACCCAACGAGGCTAGTCGGGTGGCTCGAGGGGTGGCCACCATGGGGTGATTCTCATATTAGAATTGGCGGACTAAGGGTTCAGATCAGAATTTCGTCTACATAGGTGGATGCAGAGTGGTTGTGTCATTTCCGAAAACTGGTTATAATAAAGTATTTGAAGCATTGAGTGTTTTTTTTTTTTTTCCACCTGAAGTTTTTTCAGATCTGTTACCTTTTGTGCATAATTTTCCAGAAAAGAGTAGATATTTGGGTTTCTCTCACCGAGCTACCCAATTTCAAAAAAAAAAAATCAGCTCAAATGGAATCTTGGAAGCAAAGTTATCGCCGATTTAATATTGGTAGTTTTTTTCAGGTTGGGCAAATCCGATTCTCAGAATCAGATTTGTAGGCCGGCGAGGCAAATTCAATTCTCAGAATCGGATTGCAGACTGGTGAGGCAAATCCTATTCTCAGAATCAGAATCAGATTTTCCTCGCTAAATGGGAAAATCTAATTCTGAGAATCGGAGTTTCCCGGCCAGTGGGGAAAAATCAGATTTTAAGAATCGGATTTGTCCCGCTGGCCTACAAATCTGATTCTGAGAATCGGATTTTCCCAACCTGAAAAAACTACCAATCTTAAATCAGCGATAACTTTGCTTCTGGGACTCCGTTTGACATGTTTGTTTTTTTGAAATTGGGTAGCTCGGTGAGAGGAACCCAAATATCTACTCTTTTTTGGGAAATTCTGCATAAAAGGTAACAGATTTGAAAAAACCGTCAGGTGGCAAAAAAAACACTCAATAATGCTCCAAATGATTATTTTAACCAGTTTTCGGAAATGGCGCAGCCACTCTTCATCCACCAATGCGGACAAAATTCTTATCTGAACCCTCAGTCTACCAATTTTGATCTGAGAATCAGATTTGCCTCGTCAGCCTCCAAAGCTGATTTTGAGAATCAGATTTGCCGACCCAGCCAAGAAAATCTGATTCTCAGAATCGGGAATCTGATTTTCCCCGCCGGCCTACAAATCCGATTCTCAAAATAAGATTTGCCCCGCCGGCCGGGCAAATCTAATTCTCAGAATCATATTTTCCCCACCGGTCAGTGCTAGTCTGCCAATCTGATTCTCAGAATCGGATTTGCCCGGCCGGCGAGCCAAATCCAATTCTGAGAATTAGATTTGCCCGATAGTTGATCCTACCCAAAGGATTGTGGGCCACAAATTTTTTTATTTTTTATATAATTGTTATTAATTTTTTTAAACTTTTAATTTGTTCTTAAGTTTTTTTTTTAAATTTTTTTTAATGTTTTATTATGTTATTTTATTTTATTTTAAATTTTAATTGTATTTGTGTTATTTTTTATTTTTTAATGTTTTTTAATTATTTTAATTGTGATTATTTTTTTAATTTGTTGTAGGTTTTTTTTTTTTTTTACGTTTTTTTTAGATTTTTTTTTTTTTTT
Organism: Pinus albicaulis; assembly: GCA_034641835.2. Taxonomy (NCBI): domain Eukaryota; kingdom Viridiplantae; phylum Streptophyta; class Pinopsida; order Pinales; family Pinaceae; genus Pinus; species Pinus albicaulis. Next base: position 116,737 of record JAXQQM020086944.1, on the reverse strand, counting down.
TAGTTTTATTTTTTTCAATGTTTTTTTTTTCAATATATATTTTTTAATTTTATTTTAAGAATAGGCTCTGGCTAGCCCCGCTGGGTGGGCATTGTGGGCTGGTAGAGCTGGCCAAGCTCCGTCGACCGCCCCTTGGGCCACCTAGCAGGGCTCAGAGTCGATTCTGAGAATTAGTTGCCCCCCAACCGAGTCTGAGAATCGTCTTTCAGCCCCTTGGGCCCTTGGGTGGGCTCAACCCGATTCCGAGAATCGAGTTGAGCCCACCCAAAAGCTTGATGGCCAATTTTTTAATATTTTTTGATATATTTGTTATTAATTTTTTTTAAATTTTAATTTTTTTTTAGTTTTTTTTTTTTAATGTTTTATTAAGTTAGTTTAATTTTTTTTTAATTTTAATTATATGTGTGTTCATTTTTTTATTTTTTTTTAATAATTTTAATTGTGATTATTTTTTTAATTTGTTTTAGGTTTTTTTTTTTAACCTTTTTTCTTAGATATTTTAATTTTATTTTTTTCAATGTTTATTTTTTTATTTTTTTCTCATTTATTTAAAAAAAAAAATTATAATTGTTTTTTATTTTTAGTGTTCTAATATTTTTATTTTGAATTTTTTATTGTGTTTGTTTTTTAATTTTATTGATTTTTTATTTTTATAAATTGTCTAATAAACTATTATTTATTTATTTTCTTTCTTTCACTAATTTTCTTTCACTAATTTTGTTTCTTTAATTATGTTTTTTTATTGTTTAATTATTTATTTCTTTATATTTTTATAATTTTTAATTTTAATTCTAATTTTTATCTTTATCTTTATCTTTATCTTTGCACGTTAATTTGTTTTTTTGCTTTTTCAATTTTATGTTTGATTTTTGTTTGGTTTTTTTATATACTTATATATATATATATATATATATATATATATATATATATATTTTTTTTTGTCTTTTTTTTAATTTTATATATTTTTTCTAAAATATATATTTATTTACTTTTTTTTTTTTTTTTTTTTTTTTTTGAACTTTTGTGTTTATTTGTACATTTTTGTTTTCATTTTTCTTTTGAAATTTTAAGTATTTTTGGAGTGATGATATTTTATCTTTTACATGGTATTTCAAAACGTTGAAAATTTGTCCTAAGAAAAACTTGTTATTCCAACATCTTCACTTTTTGTTTTGAGGGTGTTTTTGGATTTTCACTACCATTTTTTAAACATGTTGAAAATTTACCTCTGAAATTAAAAAAAAAATGTTATTCCAACATCGCCACTTTTCATTTACGAGCTTTTTCTTCAAGTTTTTTGGGGTTTTTTTGCTAGAGTTCCCGTTTCATAGCTTACGTTGTTTCAAGGTAAGCATGGTAAGCATCTTGGGAAGAAGAAGGTGTTAAAGGGTAAACAAAAGCTACAAGAGTCAAAGGAGAAAGTTACAACACCTCACATCACCAAGTTTCAAGTAGCAGCAGGGGGATAGTCAAGGATGATCAGTTTGAGATGAGATCCGGGACTAGGTCAAGGGTTAAGAAAGACATGGAAGAATCAATGGCTCATGCAACTGATGAAGCTTTAGAGGATCATCAGGAGATTGATATGGAGAATAATGACAAAGTAAAGCCTAAAGAATACCCCAATGTGACAGAAATGAAGGAAGCCATTGCTATATATCAACTGAAGATATCATTCCCAGAAAAATAAAACAGAGAATTGACAAAACCAGCCAGACAAATTGCTCCCAAAAGGATACATGTGAAGATACCTTCTAGGCCTGCTCAGCAAGATAAAGGGAAACAAGTGGCAGTTGAAGCTCAACTCAAAGAGCTTAAGATGGAATCTAGAAAACCCACTACAAGATCAGTAAAGATGAAACAAGGATGGGTGCAGCAGATGAAGGAAGTAGCACAGTCATCAAATAAGCTAGATTTTGACCAATGGAAAGAGTATCAAAGATACTTAGAGGAGTTGGAGGAGTGTCAGATGCAAGAAATGAGGATACTACAACATCATGAAGATTATGAAAACTTTGTTCAACATTTATTTAAATGATGTGACAAAGAGTTGCGTAATGCCTCCACAACCATGGATACTTGCAAACATTTTTCAAATGGACATTACCTGCAAGGAGGAAAAATAAAGCCATGTATGTCAGAAAATTTTTGTTAAAGAGAAATTTGAGGTACATGAAGAAGATTTTAACCAGGGCATGGAGATTGGTCAAGAAGTACACAGGGGCAGCCGGAATCCCTCCAGCTGGGGATAATCCTCGACCAAGAACTAGAGTTAAGACTGAGACAAAGCATCCTCAACCAATGCCTTATGAGCTCAAAAATATTGTACTTGAAACTTCAAAGGTCAAATCTCCCACCAATAAAGTGTACAGCAAGAGGAAGAAGAGGTAATAGTCATATGTATAAGCTTTTTACAGTTTAGACCATTTCTCTAGGATTTTTGTCTGTGCTGCACCACAAGGATACATTTTTTTTCAAGCCACCATCATCATTTTGTCATTGGCATAAGGTATTTGTGGGCATAATGAAGAGTCTATCATGCAAAATTTTTTATCAAAGGAAGCTTGGCACGGAAAGAAAACAAGTTTAGGATTTGGTGCTACACAAGTGTTACGTAGCTGCTACGTAGCCCTTTCCCACAGAGTTTCACAGATGTTCTAGAGCTGTAGTTGTCAGATATTATAGGGGTCGATTTGTCACACATTTGGAAGCCACCTCATATCATTTTTCATTGAACACATGTCATTTATGAGGAGATGAATAATATAGTAGTGTGCTACCTAGTTGTTGTGCAACACTTTCATTTCACTGGAAGCTTTTCTATTTTTCTATTGTTTCTAATTTCCTTACTGGGATGGATGAGGGTCGAAGACTTAGACAATTTTTCATATATTTTGTTTCTTTAAGATAAAGATAAGTATCTTTATGTTCTCCTTTTATAATTTTAGAAAAAGGATGTAAACAACAATGATGTTTCTATTTTTCAGTTTGTGTTGATCCTCTCCATGGATCGAAGATACATTGTATTAAACTACTCATTAAACTATCATGTATGCCTTTATAATATGCAAATATCAATGAAAAAAGGGTTGGAGAGTTTTGATACTAGCTGTTAGTCTGTGGTGTATTGTTTTTTGGTGATTTCAGTTAAATTAATGAAAGGCTTAGATGCACAGAGTTTCTCAACACCTTTGCAGAGGATATTGTGGTATGATATTTTGGATGCATGTTCTCCTTGCGTTTTTATTATGTTAAATTCTCTTAAAATCTGGAGGAGGATTGTGTAGTTCTAGAATTAAAATTAGATTTTCTCTAGTCTTGGTATATCCTGGGTGTTTCGGTTGGAAATGAGACATTTTAATCCTTATATGTTATATACTTCTTTAAAATTGTGTCTTGTTATATACGTTTCTTCCTCTATTTCCTGCAATATTACAAAATTTTTATTTATCCAAAATATGTATCAAGAACATACCTATGTAAAGATTGGGTTTATGCATGGAATTTATTGATGAACTTTGATCACTTGCACCTAAACCACATCAGTTTTTTTTTTCATTTACAGCTTAATCTTTTGAAAAACCCTTCAGATCTGGTCTATGCTTTATAAATTTACACTTTAAATTCTTTTATCTTTTGAGATTATCAAGGGAGGGAGCCCCCTCCGATTGGAGAAGACTAGTCTCTCAACCAAAAGAGGTTTGTGGTTACCTTCGTGAGTCTATCCTCAGCTTAGTATAATTCACGGAGTTTTAACCCTCTTTTTACTCATTATTATCCTTTCTCAACTTCAAGACCCTTCATTTCATCCACCAAACTAACAGCTTCCTACACTTTGTTTTCCAGATTTCCATTCATTCACTCATTTCATTAACACCTTAGGGTTTTCATCATTCCAGTGAAAAAAAACATGGAAAGTGACAAGAAGAGCTACAAGGGAGGTCACCATTCTAGGTTTGAGCCAACTTAGACCCATGGCATCATTTTTAGAGCTTCATGTTCATTTGTCAAGGTTTACATTGCACACAGGGATAGTTTGGATTCAAAATAAATTTTTGAAGTAATGGAGATGAATTTTACAAAAGTGAAAGAGGTTTTTGTCAATAAAAGGCAAAAGAACAAAACCCTCCTTCAATTTATGCAGAGGTGTTATGGTTTGATATAAATTCCAACAATACACTTTCTCCAAGTCATTTTCTACAATTCTGGACAAGTTGTCTTCAAATCAACTTTTCAAGGGTTTGGAACAAGGTTTTGTAGTGCTTAATGACTCCATTTAGTAGCAGGCATCCTAATATTTCAAACCATACCACTTTCAGCCCAAAAATACTCTAGGAATACCTCAAAATCCCTCTCAAAGGGCCTTGTTATACTTCTGAAACACTCTGTTACTCTTTTGGAGTAACATTGGGAGAATGAACTTTTGAAGGCCTTCACGTGGGTCATTTTGCAAAATTCTAGATGTTTTGGAAACTAAAAACATGGGGATAGTTGACCATTCTTTCGTAAGTGGATTTTGACTCTTAAAAGTGCCTCCAAAATTCAGTTATGCTTCTAGAATTTTTTTTTACTCTTCTATCAGAAATGTCACAAATCAACATTTGATTCCTCAGGACACTTGTCAAGCTTAGAAATGGTCACAAATTCGCAGCAATGCTTTCCTATGAGTTGTTCTTAGAGTTATTGGGTTGGTTTTTTCCTCCTATGATGATGGAATATTTAATTAATGTAAGGGAAAAACACTCCTATTTTATAGCTAAAATTCAGGGAATGGTTTCGAACCTCCCTAGAAACTAGGAAATGACTCATATTTTTCATTTTTGATCCATTTTGGATGGGATTTAAACTTGATGAGGTTTCACAGTCTATATTTTCTATAAGTAGACTCTCTTTAGTCTTTTTCTGGGTTGGAAAGTCTCATATTGCAGTGGAGCTCTTGTAATCAGCTTGTGGAACGAAATCAGAGACAGATTTGTAGGAATTGTGTTGAGATACTTGTGGTATGCTTTGGAGCATCTGTGTAGGAATTTACAGGGTAAGTTCCTTAGATCAAGAACCAAATGTCACCACTCACAAACAGATCACAAATCAGTACACCAGTATAATCACGTGGTTAAAACCCTCAAAGAGGGAAACAGTCCACGACCTGAGCCAATGTGGCCACTTTAGGCAATTTATTAATTTAAAAAGAAAGGTTACATATGTTTCTCTCATAAACGATTTCCAGACAAATGACCCTCCATGATTTTTAAATAGAGCTCATGGATGAATTAGGTGTTAAGCCACGGATCAAGTGTCGTTAATACCGAGGTGAGAGATAACCATCGGATCACTACAAATCGTGACCGTCTGATTATAAGTTACAAATGTACATAGTAAAGAAACACACTTTACCTAAATCTACACTAGAAAAAGTTATTCTTAACTATTTCCTATGTGTCAGAATATCCTAACATCCCCCCTTAAGAACAACTTGGGATAGGATTGAAGGATTTACAAAGGTGACACAAAAGGAGCCTATTTCCTATGTGTCGAAATATCCTAACATCCCACCTTAAAAAAAAATTGGGATAGGATTGAAGGATTTACAAAAGTGACACAATAGGAGAAGGAAGGAGGCATTAGAGCCTATCCCCCCTTAATGACAACTTTCCTGAGCTCCAAACATGTATCGAAGTTTGGTAAACTTCGCTTCTGTGAGAGCCTTCATAAAGATATCAACAAATTGATCATTGGTTGGACACTACTGCACTTCAAGAACACGATCATGAATGAGCTTTCTGATGAAGTGTATGTGGAGTTCATTGTGTTTCATATGCTGATGTTGAACTGTATCTTTACATAGTTGAATGGCACTCTGATTATCACACCAAAGTGTAGTTGGATGCTGCTGATGAAGACCAAATTCAGACAAAATCTGACGAAGCCACATGGCTTCCTTGTTGGCTTCAACTGCACCACGATACTCTACTTCTTCTAAAGAAAGAGATATGGCACTTTTTTTCTTAAAAAACCAAGTAATAGGTCCTGAACCAAGAGTGAATATATATCTTGCAGTAGACTTTCGATCATCAGGGTCACCAGCCCAATCAGAATCAGTGAAACCAATCAACAATAGAGATGCTCCTACACTGTAATGAATCCTGAATTGAATTGTACCTCGAATATATCGAAGTATTATTTTGGTTGCTTTCCAGTTACTTTCATGAGGTTGGTGCATAAACCGAGTGACAAGACCAATGGCAAAGGAAAGTTCAGGACAGGTATGGGTTAGATACATAAGTTTACCAACAAGTTGACGATATAAGGTAGCATCAACTTCAGGGGTAGTACAAGTGACTGAAAGCTTGACTCCACACTGAAGGGGAAAAGGGGCTGGCTTACAGTTTTCCATGTGAAAGTGGTGTAGAAGATCACAGGCATACTTGGACTGAGAGAGGGTAATGCCTTCCTTGGATTGCAAGACTTGAAGACCAAGGAAATAATGCAAGTGTCCTAATTCTATCATTTCAAACTTATTTTTGAGGCTAGAATTCACATGGTTTATATGGTTTGGATCACTACCAATAAGGATAAGATCATCAACATAAAGAACAAGTATGGTGAAGGACTTACCCACTTTCTTGGTGTAGACAGTGTTGTCAGAATGACACCTAGAAAAGCCATTTTCTAATAGAAAACTATCCATTTTGGCATACCAAGCCCGATGAGCTTGTTTGAGACCATAGAGAGACTTCCTAAGGAAAAAAACAAGGCTAGAGTCATTTTGGATAAAGGCAGGGGGTTGTTCCATGTAGATTTCTTCATGTAAATCTCCATGTAAGAAGGCAGATTTAACATCCATCTGATGGACTTCCCATTTAAAGGAAGCAACAAGGGAAAGAACAAGGTGGATAGAATTCATTTTGGCAATAGGGGAGAAGGTTTTAGTATAGCCTTCAACTTGTGAAAATCCTTTAGCGACAAGACAATCTTTATGTCTATCCACTTTTCCATCTGGTCCAAACTTTTTTTTGTAAACCCATCTGCATCTAACAAGTTTTCTTCCTTTTGGAAGAGGAACAAGATCCCAAGTATCATTCGCTAATAAGGAACGATATTCTTTGTTCATAGCTTCATCCCAAGTTGGATGACTGGAGGCTTCTTCAAAGGTTTCTGGATCAGGATTTTCTGTAACTTGAGCCAATAAGGAAGAAGCTCTTTCGAACTGAGAATGTGTAAGTCGTTGATTGGCAGGGTCACCTGTAAGAGAACCTACTACATCCCGAGTAGAGCGGACCCATCTTGGAAGCGGTGGAGTATAAGGAACAATTTCAAGAGGTGGAGGAGGATTTTCATCCTCGCTGTCATCATTTGAACTAGAAGGAATGCTATTAAAAATAGGAGAGAGAGAGAGAGAGGTGGCACATATGTCGAATCAGGCTCGTAGGCCAAAGGTGGCACACCGGCCGAACTAGGCTCGCAGGCCGATATATTTTCATCAAATTTTACATCTCTTATAATGATTATATTTTTGGATTTTGGTTGAAGAAATCTATATCCTTTGACATCTTGAGAATATCCAACAAAAATGCATTTTTCACTCTTAGGTTCTGATGCTTTATGTTTCACATTTGGAATATGGGCCCAAGCATCACTTCCAAAAACACGAAAGTGACTTACATCTGGTTTGATTGAGCTCCAAGCTTCTTCTGGAGTTATATTCTTTAAAACCTTAGTAGGAGTGTGATTTACTATGTAATTTGCATAGTTAATGGCTTCTGCCCAAAAATTGAGACCAAGTCCTTTAGATTGAAGCATACAATTAGCCATTTCTTTTAAGGTACGATTCTTCCTTTCTACTACACCATTTTGTTGTGGAGTATATGGAACAGTATGTTGCAATTGAATGCCATGCTCAGCGCAGAAGTTGATAAATTTTTTGTTAACATATTCTCCGCCATTGTCTGATATTAACTTAAGAATTTGATGTCCAAATTGTTTCTCAACAAAGGCCTTAAAGGCCAAGAACATTTCACTCTTGATTTTTAAGAAATATACCCAAGTGCGTCTGGAAAAATCATCAATGAAAGTTAAGAAGTACTTGCAACCAGAGAAAGAAACAACAAGAAGTGGAACATATAAATCACTGTGCACAATCTGCAAAGGGGCTGAAGTGTGCCAAGAGGCACGTTTGTCAAAACTATCCCGATGATGTTTTCTGAGTACACCTTCGGAGAAAACACCATCTCGGCAAGATACCATAGGAAGGCCCGTCACCATATTTTCCTTACATAGAGTTTGAAGGGAGCGATAGTTTAAGTGACCAAATTGCTCATGCCAAAGTTTTCTCACATCATCATTATGAGCAACAAAAACAGAGGGAAGACATGTTGACCCAAAGTTGTCAAACTTATACAACCTTGTGGAATCATCAGCAATGCTAGTAGCTAAAATATGTTTAGGATCTTTGAGGTCGTTGATTACAACATCATGAGGTGAGAATTCTACTATTTTCCCTTCACCTGAATGATTTATCTGATAAACAGATAGAAGGTTGCATGACAAGGTAGGAACACATAGTACATCATTAAATTGACCATTATCTAGATGAATGGTTCCAGATCCTACAACACTAAGAGATCTATCATCACCAACATAAATATGTTTGGTGTTAAAATCATTTAAAGAAGAAAACATGGATTTATTTTTAGCCATGTGGTAAGAAGCTGCAGAATCAATGAGCCAATCATGAGAAGGAGAAGAAGAAGATAATTTAATGCATAACCAGATCTTGATGCTTGACAACCACAAGCAGAAAGTGCCATGCTTGAAGATGAAGGTGAAGAGTGCTCCAAATTGATGTTGTGATTTTTCATTGCTGCTTCTAAGGCTTCCATCTTCTTAAAACATTTGGACTCTATATGGCCATCCCAATTGCAAAATTTGCAATGTTTGTCTATCTTCTTCCCTTTGTTTTGATTTACCTTATTATTTTGGTGATTTGATTTTTCAGTTTGCGGCTGAAATTTATTAGGGCACTTGTTTGGTTTAGGACCATATTTTTTAGGATATTGCTTCTTGGGATTCTTTTTATATGGTTGTTGTTGGGTTGCTAAGGCTTTCTTAGAAGCGTTTCCAGCAGTGATAAGACCAAGGTGTAAAATTTTTTCTTGTTATCTTATCAAAGAATAGAAAAAGGAATCAAAAGAGGGATTCTTGTAGGCGGTTCCTAAAGAAATGATGGATTCTCTAGTAGAATGGAAGGCGGAAACAAATACAGAGTATGCAGGGCCAAGCTTAGCAAGAATGTAATAGATGAGGCTACCATCATCCTTTTTGATCTTACCACCTTCTAAAACAATTTTGAGGGTATTAAATTTGGAAAAAAAATATTCAATGGAGGAGAAATTATTGGGGTCCAAAGTAAGCAACTCATTTTCAAGCTAGTGGGCCCTGATTTGATTTTGAATGCCAAAAACAGTATTTAGCTTTTCTAGGGCTTCATCAGGGGTGTCAATGTCAAGGATATGAAATTGAAGATTTTGAGCAATGGAAATTCCTATCAACCCTCGTGCTCGATCTTGTTTATTTTCCCATTTAGCAACTTTATCATCATTGGAAGGTTTAGTTTCTTGTCTTGTGGCTATTCTATAAAGCCCTTTACTTCTAAGTATATCTACCATGTGAGGTAGCCATTGGAAATAATTGGTGTTGTTAAGAATAACCAAGCATATAATTTCCATTTTTAAAAAAAATTGAAGCTGAGAAAAGCTAAAACTAACTACTCTAATGGAAATATCTCAAAAAATTAAGCCATTTTAAAAAAAATGGCTCGAAAAACGGCTTCCGAATGAAGGAGTTATGCCTTTTGAAAAATATGAGTTGTAGATGCCAAATAGTTATAGGAACGGGATGAAGTGCGGCTTTTAAAAAAAAAATCCACCCCTTTTTACAAAAGAGGCTTGAGAAGGAGACTTGAACCCAAGACCTCTATTCTCATAAACTAACCCCTCACCAAGTGAGATAGTAAAAGGATCACGATATTGTATGAAAGGAGGAAGGGGTTTTTTTTTTCCTCTTCGGTGTGCGTGCCTTTTCCTACACAAAAAAACACAAAAACCGAGAAAAAAAATGAAATGAAAACCCTTACAGAAAAATGTTATATTTTCAGTTATCCTTACCAACAACTATCACTTTTTTCACTATTTCTGATTTCCCGAGATCGCACAAAGACGCGGGGAAAGAGCATACGTAGCAAAAAAAAAAATCCCTTTTTCCTGTTTCTGATTTGCCAAGATCGCACGCAGCGCACAGCAAAGAACATACATAGAGAAGAGGGTATAGATCCGACAAATAAATAAAACCTAAAAACTGAAAATAAAAAGAGGGAATCGAAATAACCAGAACTATTAACAAATATAACTACAAAATAGATGCTTTATACCTCTAGATCTAAACTGTCATAACTTGGGTAGCCGGAAACCTTTTCGCATGAAACGAAAGGTGTTCCTCACTATAACAGACGCTCCGGACACAACCGAGTATTTCTCCAAGCCCAAAAATGTTCATAAATAGTATATCTACAAAATAGTATTCGCATGCAGTTAAACCGGCTTCGGATTTTGATCAACAACGAACGCGGCCCTCAAAATAGCTCTGATACCATGTAGGAATTTATAGGGTAAGTTCCTTAGATCAAGAATCAAAGGTCACCGCTCACAAATAGATCACAAATTAGTACAACAATATAATCACATGGTTAAAACCTTCAAAGAGGGAAACAGTCCACAGCGTGAGCCAACGCGGCCACTTTAGGAAATTTATTGATATAAAAAGAAAGGTTACACATGTTTCTCATAAACGGTTACCGGAGAAATGACCCTACATTCTCTTTAAATAGATATCATGGACCAATCAGGTGTTAAGCCACAGATCAAGTGTCGTTAATACCGAGGTGAGAGATAACCGTCGGATCACTACAAATCGTGACCGTCGGATTATAAGTTAAAAATGTACATGGAAGAAACACACTTTACCTAACTCTACACTAGACTAATTTATTCTTAACTATTTCATATGTGTCAGAATATCCTAACAATCTGTTTTTCTCATGTATATTTATCATATTATTCTTAATACCATGTCTTCTTCTTCATATATGTTTATCTTGTAATTTTGAGAGCATAATTAATGTTTATGCATGCTCTATTTTAGACAAGATTCAACATATTATGTTTATTTGCTTATAAATTGAATGAATTCACCTCAGTGCTCATTCAAACTCTCCTCCATTTTCATCCTATACTCAATGACTGATTAATATGTTTCCAAACTACCTATCTTGCCTCACACATTCTATACAGGTTCACCTTGAAGTTCATACCTAAGAACCTTATATACAGTCCATTCACTGAATTTTCTATCCAACATTCAAAACATCAAACAATTTATACTTATTAAGCTTACATACCTAACTTAAAATCATTAGATACTCATTCATTCATTTTTTTGTTTAAAGTGACAAAGAGAGAGCCCTCTCTGGTTTGGGTAAGGCTGGCTACCTGGCCTAAAGTTTGGTTTGCGGTTACCTTTCTCCAATTGTACTGTCAGCCTTGGGAAGTTGGGGAGAGTGATAACATTCTTAGTGTCGTTTCCGGGGAGTGAAGGTTAAATCTTTCCTGCAAAAGAACGACAAATATTAGCTCCGATTACTGATGGTGAACAGTGGTCAGGCACAATAAAGGTTGTGCATCTTTCACTTGGAACCTCCACTTTCAAAGAATCCAAAAGTTCATATTTTTCATGGCGACCCCATTGTTCAAAAACTGGTAGCTTGAAGAACTTCTTCATGAATTCATTGATTTCAATATGGATTCAACTACTATAAGGTATGCCCCTATAAATCATGCTCACATTCATGGTTTTCCAAATAGAATTCATTGCATAGATTGGCAAACTTATCTACCCAAATTCATAGATGTAAACAAGGATGAGGCTATTCTGCATCTAATAAAATTTCAATGGCATATACATAAGCTTGGGATTAGGTTTCATGAGTATTGTTTGATTAAAATGTTTATGGCTACCCTGGAAGGGAAAGAAAGATCATGGTATGAAGGGTTGAAGCCAGGTAGCTTATTCTCTCTTAAATATTTTCACACAACATTCTTTGAGTTTTATGGAAAGTCTCGCCATCCATTCTTGTTGTTCAAATATTGTTGTGAATCCTGTGAAGATTTCATTCAATGCCTTGAAGAGGATTTTTCACTGGATTATGAGATCATAGAGGCCCTTCATGAATTTTCTTCTCAACAGAAAATAACAGAGATTAGCTTCCTTAATACAAAATATCATTCACAGCATGCATCAACTCCTTCTTTCCTTGAAGATGAAACATATTTTCATCCTAACATTCAAGTTATATCCCATGAAGTTAACAAAGTTTTGCAGCCTTGTCTGCCTTTTCATGATCAGGAGTATGAGAACTCTTTTAAACAAGAAAAGGAAATTGGCATTCCATTGGTTTATTCAACTTCTAGGTCAATGATCAAGGAAAAGCATATTACAAATCCTTTTGAAAATTCTTGCTTTCAACAGCATGATAATGCAGCCCAGGATGATGGGATTAAAGGGGTATGTGACATAGAATTGCATCTTGCTATACCAGTTATTGAAGAGTCCATTAAAGTTAATCTTTTTCAAATATCTAATGAGTTTTCTACTTTAGAAACTCTTAATTCAGATTCACATGAAGGATTACTCCTAAATCCATTTTCTGAAAGAGAGATACATGTACCTTCAAATTTTGAAGGTGCTAGGTTTCAAATTGACCACCATAAGTTGCGGGAAAGTAGTGAAAAATAAGAGATTGTTTTAGAGCCTTTTTCAGATGATGATCTTCCTCTGGGTTCAGAAATTGAAGAGTCTGCTGAAGAAGAGGAGTTTTGTCTTGGATCCTATGGATCTATACATTTTTTCTTTTGATAATATGGCTACTTCAAATGTATATTTTAAAGAACAAACTTCCCTTTCTCCTGATATCATTGAAGACCCTATTGCCAGCTTTTTACAGCCAGTAATAAAGGTCGATGTTGCAGCATTCATTGATGAAGGTGATTAGTTTCAACACATAGACAAACAAACATTTTGGAAGGAGTTTTGTTTTCCTGTTTTAAGTCATCCAAAAAAGCTATGTTACATTTTATTCATGATCCTTTGGTCAGCTTGTTGCAGCCATCTGGGACGATGAATATTCTTGTATTTATTTATCATGAGCACATGTTCAATGGACACTTTGAGTTTCCTATATTTTGCTCCTTTTGCCTTCTCATGGAAAGTGTGAGCAAGATTCAAGTAAGTAGCCATTTGTTGGATTGGTTACACTAGAGGTATCATGCCACATGATTGTATATACATCTTCAATAGGTGGGCGCTTATCATCAGGATTTGAAGCCTGAGTCAAAGGCCCTAAGATCCCGATGGTTTTATGCCATAAGTAAGTTCAGTCAGTAGTCAAGTCAGTTTTCGAGTTAAAGTCATTTTCTATTTTAGTTCATCATTTCCAGTTTGTCAAAGTTTTTCAAAGTCCAGTTTGAATTCATCGCACAATGGGAAGGCTACCTGATCAATGGTGTTCTTGACACCTCCTAAAGGATCTGCCATCCCCATATGGAGCCAATTTTAGCTCAGGTATGCCAGCGATCAAACAACTATTTCAGTTGTTTTCCATAAATTCATAGGTCAAATTTTTTTACTTTTTCCAACCAGTTCCTAGAAAATAATTTTGGTCACTGAAGAGGTCGAAATCATGTATGTTGCTCCTTCATTTCATTCATCGCCACCATTTTCAAGGTCATCACCATCATCAGTTTCAAGGTCGCCATCTCCATCATCATCACTGAAGAGGTATAGGGTTAGGTCACTCCATTTCATATAGGTCATCATTGTCTAGGTTCATTTCTGCCTTTGAAAAATCTTCAAATTTACGCAGCAACCCTCCATTCCATTTATAAAAGCCTAATGAAGGAGAAAGCATGTTTATGAAGATGAAATAAAATCCACCTTTCTTGTTTCATATGGCTCAAATTCCAAAAAAATGTCAAAGTGACTCATTCATGTCTCACTGTTTCATGAAAAATTGAAGAATTATGTTTCGTTGTCGCATTTAAGGACCAAAAAATTCATATTGACTGTCATAGCTTCAAAATAGGTCATTTTGACTCACTCACCTATTCAAATGCAAAGGGAGTCATTTCCAATCTCAAAGACACCTTATCTTCTTTTAAAAGAGTCATTTCCAAATGTGAAATTTCAGAGATGTGAAAGTACAAAGGTTTTAAGAAAATTAGTCTTGTTGTCTTATTTGAAAGGAGAAGTTTGTCTCATTGTCTCATTAAAATGCCAAAAAATTCACTTCAAGAGTAAAAAAGAATGAAGCAGGTCAATCTGCCTTCTTATCTCATTTGAAGGGGCAATAGGTTATTGTAAAAGTGCACCAAAGGTCAAAAAGGTCATTTGCAAATGTCAAAAGGTAAGGAATATTTAAAATTTTATAAAGGAAAATCAACCCTCTTTTTACTCATTATTATCCTTTCCATGAATGAGAGAGCATCTCTCCTCTTCATTTTCCCTCCATACTCCCTAAAATCCAAATTCCAACATTCAAATCCCATTTATAACACTTGCAATCCCTCAAAAACCACTTTTGCTATGCTTTTGGCTCAGTTTTTACACTTTTGGGTGAATTTGTTACGCTTATGTGCCTTAGTGTTGCGCTTTTACCACTGTTATTATGCTTCTGGAAAAGAAGCAATTTGTTTTTTAAGCTTTGGAAACCCTCCAAAACATTCAAGCTTGTGCTCCCTTTATTTTGTGTGGCCTCTATACAAGGTAAGCCTCCTCTCATGATGGTGTTTGGTTTAATGATTGAGGATTTAAAATCATTTCATGCTCATTTTATGATTGTCTCCATGCTTTTCATTGTCCTTGCATAAAAAAATGTGTTTTGACAAACCCTAACCTACAATATTTGACCTAAACCCTAAATCCACCATAAAAACTCTAAACCATACATCCTATGCTTCACCAACACATTCCTATCTCCTACACTACCATCCATAACATGTTTTATACAATCAAACCATCATTCTAGCTTTTCAACATAGTGAAAACAGTCAAAATAAGGGTTGAATATGTTTTAGGGTTTTGACTACCCTACACCCATCCATTTTCCCTCATTCCACTTGCATTGTGGAGCTAAGGTGTCATACTCCTCACTGAAATTTTCTCAGAATTTTTATTTAGCTTCATAACCCTTGTTTCACCTTCTTAACTTAAAAAATCTTTTTCACAAGTTTCCCCACAGTCAAAATTGGGAATTTCTTGTGTTTTTAGGTTTTTACCACCCTAAATTACCCATTTCTCTTCATTCCACTTTCACTGTGGATTTAAGACACTACCCTATCCACTGAATTTTTATCATAATTTTTACTTAACCCCATGACCCCCATTTCATCTTACTAACTTACCCTACTATTGCACAAGCTATTCTCACAGTCAAAATTAGGAATTTCCTGTGTTTTAGGCATTTTGACACCTTCATCACACTCATTGTCCCTCATTCCACCTATAACTTGAATCTAACACACAACAAATCCTACTCAATTTTTTCTATAATT
Source organism: Pinus albicaulis (assembly GCA_034641835.2). Taxonomy (NCBI): domain Eukaryota; kingdom Viridiplantae; phylum Streptophyta; class Pinopsida; order Pinales; family Pinaceae; genus Pinus; species Pinus albicaulis. The sequence continues at coordinate 101,078 of JAXQQM020086944.1, read as the reverse complement.
TTTCTCAGCTTCAAGTCCCTTCATTTCATATACCAAACTCACACCTTCCTACACATTGTTTTCCATATTTCCATTCATTCACTCATTTCATTAACACCTTAGGGTTTTCATCATTCCAGTGAAAAAAACCATGGAAAGTGACAAGAAGAGCTACAAGGGAGGTCACGATTCCAGGTTTGAGTGAACTCAAACCCATGGCATCATATTTAGAGCTTCGTGGTCGTTTATTAGGGTTTATATTGCACACAGGGACAATTTGTCTTCAAAATCAGTTTTTGAAGTAATGGAGATGAATTTTACAAAAGTGAAAGATTTTTTTGTCAATAGTAGGCCAAATAATGAAAAAATAATTTTATGCACAGGCATTATGGTTTGAGAGAAATGCCAACAATACACTTGCTCCAGGTCATTTTCATCAATTCTGGACAAGTTGTCTTCGAATCAATTTTTCAGGGGTTCGGAACAGGGGTTTGCAGTGCTTAATGACTTCATTTTGTAGCATACATCCTAATCTTTCAAACCATACCACTTGCAGCCCCAAAACCCTCTGGGAAGACCTCCAAAATCCATCTCACAGGGCTTTGTTACACTTTTGGAACACTTTGTTACGCTTTTGGAGTAACCTTGGAAGAATGAACTTTTGAAGGCCTTCTCATGGGTAATTTTGAAAAATGCAAGATGTTCTAGAAACTAGACACATAGGGCTAGTTGACCGTTATTTCAGAATTTGATTTGGACTCTTAAAAGTGCCTCAAAAGTGCCTCCAAAATTTTGCTATGCTTCTGAAAATTGTTTTTACTCTTCTCTCAGAAATGTCACAAATCAACATTGAATTCCTCAGGACACTTGTTAAGCTCATAAATGGTCACAAATTCAAGGAAATTTTGTCCTATGAGTTTTGATTAGAGTTATTGGGTTGGTTTTTTCCTCCTATCATGATGGAATATGTAATTAATGTAAGGGACAAACACTCCTAGTTTATAATTAAAATTTAAGGAATGGTTTCTAACCTCCCTAGAAACTAGGAAATGACTCATATTTTGCATTTATGATCCATTTTGGATGGGTTTTCGACCTGATGAGGTGTCATATTCTATATTTTCTATAATTATACTTTCTTTATTCTTTTTTTTAGGTTAGATAGTCTCATATTACATTGGAGCTCTTGCAATCAGCTTGTGGAATGAAATCAGAGACAGATTTGCTGAAATTGTGTTGAGATAGTTGTGGTATGCTTTGGAGCATCTTTTTTTTTCATGTATGTTTATAATTTTATTCTTAATACCATGCCTTATTCTTCATATATTTTTATCTTGTAAGTTTGAGAGCAGAATTCATGCTTATGCATGCTCTGTTTTAGACAAGATTCACCATATTATGTTTATTTGCTTCTAAATTGAATAAATTCACCTAAGTGTTCATTCAAACTCTCCTCCATTTTCATCCTATACTCAATGACTGATTAATATGCTTTCAAACTACCTATATTGCCTCGCATGTTCTCTGTAGGTTCACCTTGAATTTCAGACCTAAAAACCTTATATACATTCCATTCACTGACTTTTCTATCCAACATTCAAAACATAAAACAAATTCTACTTATTAAGCTTACATACCTAACCTAAAATAATTATATACTCAGCCATTCATTTGAATATTTAAAGTGACAAAGAGATAAGCCTTTCTAGCCCAGGTAGGGCTAGCTACCTGACCTAAATTTTGGTCTGTGGTTACCTTTCTCCAATCCTACTGTCAGCCTTGGGAAGTTGGGGAGAGTGATAACATGAGGGAAGGGTTAGTAGGACTTACCAGTATCATTTGAGACTTCTATTACACTTCACAGAAAAAAAAACACATGAACTTGTATTACTTCTTGCTCAAGAGCCTAGAAAGAATGGAAACAAAGAACCTTCATCAATTAAAACTGATGAAAAGAATCAAGAATAGCATGATTTTCATGAATGAAAATCCACTCCAACAGTGAAGGGAGTTAAGGTAGTTGAAGCTAAAGGTATACAACACAAAAAGAGACGTCAAGGTAAACATGGTAAGTAGCCTAGGAAGAAGGTGTTAAAGTGTAAAGAAAAGCTACAAGATTTAAAGGATTAAGTGCCAACACATCACATCACCAAGTTTCAAGTAGCAGCAGGGGAGAAAAACAAGTATGATCAGTTTGAGATGAGACCTAGGACTAGGTCTAGGGTTAAGAAAGACATGGAATAAGTAGTGGCTCAAGAAGTTTTTGAAGCTTCAGAGGATCATTAGGAGATTGAGATAGAGTTTAATGACCAAGTACAACCTAAATAAGACTCCATTGTGACATAAATGAAGGAATCCATTGTTATATATCAACTAAATATATCATTCCTGGAAAAAAAAAATAGATAATTGACAGAAGCAGCCAAAAAACCTACCCCACAAAGGATACATGTGAATATACCTTATAGGTCTGCTAAGAAAGATAAAGGGAAACAAGCGGCAGTTGAAGCTCAACTCAAAGATCTTAAGATGGAATCTAGCATACCCACTACAAGATCAACAAAGATGAAACAAGGATGGGTGCAACAGATGAAGGAAATAACACAGTCATCAAATAAGCCGGAGTTTGACCAACGGAAAGAGTATCAAAGATACTTAGAGGAGTTGGAGGAGTGTCATATGAAATAAATGAGGATACTACATCATAATTAATATTATGAAAACTCTGTTCAACATATCTTTAAATCATGTGACAAAGAGTTTCATAATGCCTCCACAACCATGGATACTTACAAAAAATTTGTCAAATGGTCATTGCCTTCAAGGAGGAAAAATAAAGCCATGTATGTTAGAAACTTGGTGTTAGAGAGGAAGTGGAGGTACATGAAGAAGAGTTTAACCAGGGCATGGAGACTGTTCAAGAAGTATAGAGAGGCAGTCGGGATCCCTCCACCTGGAGATAAGCCTAGACCAAGAACTAGAGTTAAGCCTGAGACAAAGCATCCTTAGTCAGTGCCTTATGGACTTAAAGAATTTGTACCTAAAATTTAAAAGGTCAAAGCTCCCACTAGCAAAGTGTACAGATAGAGGAAGAAGAGGTAATAGTCATATGTATAAGGTTTTTATAGTTTTGACCATTTCTCCAGGATTTTTGTTTGTGCTACACAACAGGGATACATTTTGTTTTCGAGCCACCATCAACATTTTTTCATTAGTATATGGAATTTTGGGGCATAATGAAGAGTATATCATGCTAAATTTTTTATCAAAGGAAACTTAGCACTTAAATAAAACAATTTCAGTATTTGGTGCTATGCAGGTGTTGCGCAGATGCTACGCAACCATTTCCTATAGAGTTTCACAGATGTTCTAGAGCTGCCAACTGTAAGAGATTAGAGAGGTCGATTTTTTATACATTTGGAATCCACCTTAGCTCATATTTCATCGAACAAGTGTCATTTATGAGGATAATAATGGCTTGTAATTGTGTTACCCAGCTGTTACGCAACACTGTCAGTTCATTGGCAACTTTTCTATTTTTTTGTTGTTTTTAATTTCCTTACTAGAATGGATTAAGTTTGAAGAATTAGACAATTTTTCATATATTTTTTCACTTTAAGATAAAGATAAGTATGTTTATGTTTTCCTTTTATCATTTTATAAAAAGGATGTAAACAACAATGATGTTTATGATTTTTAGTTTGCGTTGATCCTCTCCATGGATCGAAGATACATTGTATTCAACTACTCATTAAAATATCATGTATGGTTATATAATATGCAAAGATAAATGAAAAAATGGTTGGAGAGTTTTGTTATTAGTTGTTAGGATGTGGTGTATTGTTTTTTGGCGATTTCAGTTAAATGAATGAAAGACTTAGATGCACAGAGTTTCTCAACACCTTTGTAGAGGATACTGTGGTATGATATTTTGGATGCATGTTCTCCTTGTGTTTTTCTTATGTTGAATTCTCTTAAAGTCTGGAGGAGGACTGTGTAATTCTAGAATTCAAAGTAGATTTTCTCTAGTCTTGCTATATCTTGGGTGTTTCAGTTGAAAATGAGACATTTTACTCCTTGTTTGTTATATACTTCTTTAAAAATATTTCTTGTTAGATAAGTTTCTTTCTATGTTTCCTGCAGTATTACAAAATTTTGATTTATCCAAGATTTGTATCAAGAATAGACCTATGTAAAGATTGGGTTTATTCATGGAATTTACTGATGAACTTTGATCTCCTTCACCTGCACCGCAGCTTAGAGTTTTTTTTGTCATCTCCAGCTTGATCTTTCAAAAAACCCTTCAAGTCTGGTCTTTGCTTAATAAATTTACACTTTAAAGTATTTTATCTTTCAATTTTATAGAGTGGGAGAGCCCCCTTAGGTTGGAGAAGACCAATGTCTCAACCCAAATAGGTTTCTAGTTACCTTCGTGAGTTTATCCTCATCCTAGTAGAATTCACGTAGTGCTAACATAGAATATGCCACCACTACCTTCAAACCATCCTTCTTAGAAGCCATCACCATTGCCCTTAGATCTTCTACAACTCTGGCCCGTCGAGGAGATAATAATTGTCATGACCAAACAACCCATGTTGTAGTATAATCTATCATTTCTGTTAAGAGTGGCATGTTGGTCCAATATCCATCCAAAAAAACAGCAATATCAATGCTATTTGCAATCCATATACACAACTTGGAGCTTTGGAAGGGCATGTTGACCAACCCCAACCATCGTCTACCTCTTAATTGTTAACTGCTAACTGGATTAACAATTCTTATACATAATTTTTTCTTGCTTGAAATCACTTAAAAAACACAAATGGAAGTACTTCATCTTCCAAGCTCACATATATATATATATATATATATATATATATATATATATATATATATATATATATATATATATATATATATATATATATATATATATATATATATATATATATTCAACTTTACTGTAAATAATTTTATTATGAAGCTTTTTTATTTTGTTATAGGTTCAGTGCTAATTTGTCATGGTTTCGTAGAATGATAATTATTTCCAATGATTTATCCATTAATTTATCTTGTGTCACATTCACCATTGAGAAATTATACATAAAAAATATTCAACAATAAAACAACAATGTTAGAAGAGACACCCAAACACAAGAGACACAAATTTTATCTGAGGAAAACCTCAAACCAAGGTAAAAACCTAGCAACCTTTTCTCAGAGAAAAATTATCTAATTCAACAAGAGAAAATAAAATCTAACTAATAAGCAAACCCAAGTCAAATTTGGCCAAATAGATATAGATTTATTCTGCCTCATATTCATCCTCTTGTACTGCCTCAGATAAGCCCAAAATTCTACCTCAAAATATATCCTTATGTGATAGAAATTATTTTCACAAATTGAGAGGGAAAATGGTCTATTTATATAGATCAACAATGCCCCAAGTGGCGTGTCTATTGGGCTGAGTTGACATTAACTTATGAAGGATATGACCTTACATTTTTGGAGGAAATTTTCATAATTTAAAATATTCAAATTTTATTTTCTTTTGGAGCTGACTTGAGACACAATTCATATTTTTCATTTCCTTTTATTTTGGAGGACTAAGACAATTCATCAAGGCCGACCATATCTACAAAAAATCAACACTCCCTCTTAGATTGGGAGGTATTCATAATGAATTCCAAAAATTTTCTCTTGTTGAATAAAATATTCTCTATCCTAAGAAAAGGTTGAATGAGCTTAACTATGTTTATAAATCCATCCACTACATATGGAAAGCATCTCTACATCAACATAAAATAAAGGAAATAGCTACCCCTTAGTCCTAGAGTGACCAATATACCAATCTACATGGAGTATTTTCAGGAACCCACCTTACCCATTGTGAAACCACACCAATCTATCAAGTCACCACTTGGATTCTTGTCAGGAACCCCACTTGATCCATGGTGAAACTTTGGGCCACCAATCTACCATGTAATTGCTTGGAGTCTTTTCAAGAACCCACCTGACCCATGGTGAAGCCTAAGCCCATTTACCATTCCCACACGTCGTCACTTGCCATTGAAAGGTAAAAATACTTTCCCTAATTATATGACGAACTCACTCAACCCACCATCCAATCCCCATGGAAATATGGTCAGACCCCGCTAACAATGGGAGCACTGCGAGGCCTTGATGCTCACTGGGCCAATATTCCTAGAAAAATCCCATGGTTTTTCCATTCAAAACCCATGAACTAAGTATAATATCCACCCCTTGATGTTATCACATCAACATTTCATTCAACCAAGGGAAACATTCTTCATCACTCCAATATTTTCCTTGAAGTACACCAACTTCATTCTAGGGAAAAGGCTTTGTGAGAATATTAGAAATTGGTTTGACCATAGAAATATGTTGGAGACTCACACTCCCTTTCTCTATCATTTCCATTTATCATCATGATTGTACCTGATCAGAAAATCCTAAACTCCCCTACTTCTTAACTTGCCAAACTACAATTGGAGCAAATGTCTTCTCAACATCCTCTCCCTCTTCCTGGTAAAATATTTGCTTTGCAATTTTATATCATACCATCAAATTATTGATCTTGTGAATCCATCCTGAATTCATCGTTAATTTTAAACATATATTGGTACAATTTCCTCTTTCAAACTTACTAGCCTGCCTTCACCCTTTGAACTAGGATTCCTTCTAGATATCAATACAATTTCTTCCTTTTGAACACGAATCACTCCTAGGAGAGTCCTCTTGCCACATACTTTTCTTCGTTCATCCAATACTTCCATATATTACCAAATCCTTGGAATCCTTCATAATTTACCTACAATCTTCACTATGAGACCATGGAAGAATGATTACAACCAAACAAAAGAAACAAAGGAAAGAGGCTAACTAATAGAAAAACAATAATAAGGAAAAGAGAGATAAAGTACTTATCTTTGAGGAGTGCAGGGAATTTTGTAGCTCCTTCTTGATCCCTTATTTCTTTCAAAAAACCATATTCATCCTCATCATCAACGATTACTACAAGTTTCTTGAATTTACTTAGATTTTTTTTTCAACGAAATCATCAAATTTCAATGCTCTAGCTCTAGGGTTTGGTCGACAAACCCTAGGACTTTTTTAATCATATCCGTTAATATTTATCTAGGGTTTACAAACCTTAGGACAATCATATCTTTCAAGAAGGTCTCATAGCACAAGTTTTATGACTCATTTTCTTAGCTCCCTCAATTTTTGGAGCAAATTTCTTGAATCAAATCAAGTTGATCATTTCTTAAATACTTGGTGGAAAGATTTTCCATATACTAATCTACTCAGTTTGAATCAAGCAAAAAATTTAGCCACATATTTAATCTATCATAGTTACAATATTACAATGCAATTCATCCTTTACATCTTTGACAAGAACCCTTAGTCATAAAAGGTATATAGTATTATAGTTTGCAACTTCAAAACAATATTAATATTATTGAACACATATATTACAATATTATGCAACTCAGGTATGTATAAGTACTTAAATCCAAACAATCTCTTTCAGGTATTCTATGGTTTTACAAAACCCTAAGTTCATAATCTCTTCTAAGAATGAGAGATCCTTTTATCATAGTTCCTTCTAGCTCAACATATACAAGACATCATATATTTCGTTAAGGATTTTATTTTTCCATATTTCCATAAGACTCAAGGAAACATTTTCAGATCAACCTTCTTTTAGAAAGCTTCTTGAACTTGACTTAGTAACAAAATTCTTGATTCTGCCTCTAGATGTATTTTTAAATAGGATTCAACATAGTCCTTGGAGACTATCCAAACAATCCTAAATGAAAGTCCTTGCCTAGGCTTCAATTTGGTTGCATAAGATGTTTCAATAGAAATATCCCGAGAGAAATTGCATCATAAAACAAACTTAAATTATCATGATCATGTGATACTTGAACTGGTCACTTGATAGTTATCAACCATAAAAATTTGGATAAGCCACAAAATATTTCATTGATGTGCCTCAGACCTACCAAATTTTTCCTCAGAATTTAATTGTGTAACTAGTGAAGAAGGATCCACATGAGTTCCAAATGATTCCACAGGATCACTTTAAGAGAAGGAGGTTGAATTTTTGTGTGAAACCTTTTAGTTGATCAGTAATAAAGTTGAATATAGAGCATAATTTAACTCAAATTTCTTGTCTCAAAAGAAACCCAAAACATACATTAAAATAGTTCCAGAACAAGCCTCATTGGTAGTCTCAAGAAATCCAAAATAATCCTAAAAATAAAACTAGTTTTGAGCCTTAGGATAATTCTAAAAAAGGGCCAATGAGCCTTAGGTAGTGACCTATAGCCAACTAAGAAATCACCCAAGAATATGTGTCACAAATATCCCCTTATAAATACCTTGAACCAAACTTTGACTCAACCACAAAATGGATATATTCAACCATCGAATATTTCTCTAGACAAGTTTGAATTATCAACAAAAAATCTCTCCATTAATTTCCATAGATCAACTTCAGAATATATCCAAAAGGAGATGAATTTGTATGCCTTAGGGAGGCCTTAAACTTGCCACAAAACCCTCCAAAATAGGGTGAAAAAGGTCCATAGATCTGGCCTTAGGAAACCATAAACCAAAACCTCAGAAGGAGCAGAACGAGCCTCTAAACATGAAGTTCAAAATGATCCATGAAAAACTTCACAAAACATGCCATGAAACTCTCAAATAGATACAAAGAAGAAGGAACTAAAATTCTCCAATAAGAAGCCTTAGAATAGGCTCAGAAAATCCAAACTATGCCATAGAATAGGTTTATAGAGATCCAAAACAACCACAAGATAGACTTCTTTGATCAGCAAAGTAATACCACATAAAATCATAGAAATTATGTCCGAAAACACCTCAGATAATTTTTACTTCTACTCCAAATATTTGTGACTATGCGAGGCCTCAAAATATCAAAAGTACTTTGATATTTCCATAAGTAAGACTTTGTCCTTCTGCTTGATCAGAACCATGATTTGACTTCAGTTGTTCTAAGGTTTTTGAGCTAGGGCCATATGATTTGGAATCGTTTTTTCTTGGTTTCTCCTATAATACTTCTCTTCAACCTAGCTCTGATACCATGTTGATTTTTCATGATTTCCTAGACTGATAATTATTTCCAATGATTTCTCCATCAATTTATCCCGTGCCACATTCATCATTAAACAATTATACATAGAAAAAATTCAATAGTAAAATAATAATGACAAAAGAGACAACCAAACACAAGAGGCACAAATTTATCCTCGGAAAACCCCAAACCAAGGGAAAAACCCAACAACCTTTTCTTAGAGAAATTTTTTCCAATTAAACAAGAGATATAATGTGAACTTTCAAAAACAAAGAAAATCTGACCAGTAACCAAACCTAGGTCAAATATAGTCAAATAGAGAGAGATTCATTCTTCAAATCTTCCTCAGATTCTTCCTCTTACTCTACCTCAGATTCGTTTTCTTGTAATACCTTATATAAGCCTGAAATTATTCCTCATAATATATCCTTATGTGATCAAAATTATTTATTGAAGCAAAGAGGATGAATGGTCTATTTATAGAGGTCAACAATGCCCCAAGTGGTGTGTATGTTGGATTTAGCCAACATGAGCTTATGGAGGAGCAGAGCTTACATTTTTGGAGGCAAAATTCAAAATTTGAAAACTTCAATTTTTTTGTTTTTTTTTAACCCAACTTGAGAAAAAATTCATATTTGTCAATTCCCTTTATTTTGGAGGACTAATACAATTCATTAATACCAATCATAGCTACAAAAAATTCAATGTTGGGATTTTGGGAATTTTTTTCCCAAAAAAGTTTTATTCTCTTTAAAGGTAAGGTTTTTATTTATTTTTTATGAGTCTAAGTTTTTATATTAATTCAAAAGATTAAATATTCTCATAGCATATCTCTGAAGCTTGGTGGCCTCACTATTACTATATTTATTGGCCAACAGATGCATACCTATATACATAGTAGATTTCCAAAATGACAACGATTTAAATAAAGTAACATAAAAAAAAATGCCAAAATACCCATAAGACTAAAATACAACCAAAAATCATCAATTTCCACCATATTTTGCAGAGGCGGGATGGGTTGAACCCAAGCCAGGTGATGGCGAGGGTTTGAATTTTTAGTGAACATGCCCCTCCATGTCCACCAACCAAGTTTCCAGATAGTCGAGTTGCTCCTATATACATCGTTTCCCTCTCCAAGGGATGACCATTCTATAATGCATCTCCCAAAGGTTTAATTGAATGTTATTCATGAAGTCGATAATATCATTGTGATCATCTTGCCGAGCTCAATTGAGCTAGCTCAAAGAAATTCTCACCTATTGAATAATACTCACATTTTCTTCCACCAAGGAGGAATTTTCCATAGAGGGAACAAATTGAGATGGAGAAGGATCAATGTTTTCAACCCACCCCTACTCCTAATATTGTTTCCTTTCCTATAAGTGCATCATCTCCCTTCCTTGATGCATATGACCTCGTTGAGGATGAATAAATTTCTGACACCTTTGACCTTCTTGTCCCCGAGTTAAATCAACTATATAGCACCAACTAATGAAACTCAACGGGCAGTGATGCTCCTTTTTCCCACTAGTGACCACATCCATCCACAACCCTCAACATAAATGCTTCTTTCCTGGGGTACCTATAGAAAACCACCATAAACACCACCCAAGATAACAAGAAAAAAACAACTAAAATGTCGCTACCCAACTCGACCTTTGAGGTGCAAACACCCACACACCACCCCAAGAGTGATGAAGAGAGATCAAACTGGAGAAAGAAAAAAACTCAGGCTTCCCAAACCACAATAGTATCTGACCAAACTGGTTCCCTTATTTCTCAAAGACAACTAACCCCCAGACACCTGGAATCCAATATCCTCACACCACCCAAATGTCCAAATAATTAATTCATTGCATGTCAGTAAACCTCTAGATATCCCCCCTTCCCTAATGTAGACAAAAGAAGAAAATAGAAATTTCCTTTTCCTGACAACCCCTATATCGCAACAGACCCCAAAAAAATATAACATATGAACAAACAAATAACTTTTTAGCATTATATTGTTGGAATTGATGTCAAAATGTTCTTGGTGTTGTTCATCATATGACTGTGTGAAGAGTGTTTGGTTGTTGAAGTGTTCATCTTGATGGTCTTGTTAGTTGGAATTGATGTCAACATATTTATGGCTATACATAGTGCAGGTGATTTAGAGTTTGAGTAGAGATGGATTCTACATGTGGTGTTGGATTGAGGATTGGTATGATGTGTTGATTGGATATGTTGTTGTTGCAGGTGGTTGGAGTGTTTCTGTAGGTGTTGCATATGTATCTACATGTCTTGGAGACATTATATTGTTGCTACATGTGTTGAGTTTTGGTTGTTTGTGTTGGATACTCTTCTACTAGTGATGGAGGAAGTTGTATGACTTTGTGGTGTTGTTGCAGGAGTTAGATATGCTACTACAGGAGTTAGAGATGTTTCTACATGTGGTGGAGATGTTTTTACTAGTTGTGGTTGTTTCTTGAGAAGTTGGAGGTGTTGGTCTTGGTAATAAGGTTGGAAAAATAGGTATTTCATGTCATTGAATTGTTCTTAGCCTATTTCATCAGTTGCATACTTGACACAAAGGTTTGGAGGAGTGATTAGATATTGAAGAAGGTGTTCCATCAGTTGTTAGAGATTTTGGACTAAATATACATAGTTTTGTTCATTGTTGGACTTAGTCACATGGAGTCAATCCTGTGGGAGAGGCTGAAAAGCTCCAGTCACATGGAGACATGCATGTGGGAGTGATTTTGATGTTCTAGTCACATGGAGGAAATCTCATCCCTACAACCGTGCATTTGCATGATTTTTTCTCCGTATTTCTCATGTTGGTCAACTAATTTTTGTGTTTTGGCAACATTTTTGTTGGGAACTTTTTGATTTATGATCAGAAAATTTTGCAGGACCTCAAGAATTTAACCAAAGTTGAAGATATAAAAAGGCAAGTGGAGTTAGTGTTTTTATAGAGTCAATGAGTTGAATCTGGATCAAATCAGCATATGAAATTTTTTTTGAATCCCAGTAGTTCTTTGTAATTATTGAGTTGAGTGAGAGTGAGTTTGGAGAAGAGTATGCACAATGTGTGAGGATTGTATTACATAATTTATGAAGCAGTTTTTAGTTGTAGCAGCAGTGAGATGAAGTATGATTCAACCATTATGTTTATATAGTGAGTGAGGTGTTGATGTGTGGATTGGAGTAGAGTTTTGAGGAGAATGTTTTTCAACTTGTGTGGATGTTTTAATGTATATGGTCACTGAAAATTTGTTATTTTATTGTGATTTGATGTTATGTTTTTGTAGTGTTCATGTTGAGTGAATTGGGAATCTAGTCTGAAAATATATGAAATGAGGCCCACATGGAGGAAGTGAAGGAACAATTGCTTCAGAGTTTACAATGAATTGGCATATTCAATAGAAGGAATAGATTTCTCCATCCAACAGGAGTTGGATATATATCTCAATGGAATTTGGGTGAGGATTGTTGATCATGGTGGCCTTCAATGGATGGTAGTCCATAGATCCAAGAGAGAAACAATTTCTTATATAAAAGGGTCAACATACTGTGAAAGAAGTTGAGTCTTCTAGCTTATCGATGTAAGATAATCCATGTACAATTTGTTCAACAAAATAATAAAAGAATTGAGAAGCACAGCAGTAGCAGGGTGATTTTTTGTCCAGTGAAGGGTTTTCCACCAGAAACACTTGAGTCTATTATGTTGATTGATTTTATGGTCACTTGTCTATTTTGATGCTCTGGTCTATGGTTATGTGTTTTATTTTGTGCATGGCTTAAAAAAATAATAATATTTTGCAGAAAAAAATTATAAGTGTCATCACTACTGATTCAACCCCCCCCCCCCCCCCACAACCCCTCTTAGAAGTTTACAAAATTTGGTATCATAACAGGGTTCTTAGTTGAAACTTAATCATTGGAGAGTTTATCTTGGATATTTTGAAAGAAATTTTCATATGTATTTTTTTTCAGAATGAATTCTCCAAATAAATTGGTCCATACTGCTGCAAATTTCAAAGCATGGAAAGAAAATGTGAAAAATAAATTAGTGCTTTGTGGCTCTAACATTTTGAGATTGGTTTGTGAAGGAAATGATGGAGATTGACCTGCATATAAAGTACGGAAGAAAAATTCTCAAGCAAGGCGAAATATTCTCGAAAAACTCCATAATGCATATTTAGAGAAAATTAGAGATTTAAAATTTGGTAAGGAAATTTGGGAAATATTGCATATGCTATATGGAGCCAAAAAAAAAATAGTGATGAAGAGATTGAGAACAATAGAAAAAAGAAGAAGGGAGCTTCACTTGAACTAGTTGTGAAAAATGATAACAAATATGAATGTATAATTCGTAATGATATAATTTTGAGTTATATTTCTTATAACGAAAACAACAATGATTCATATTTGGTTAGTGATAGAGATGATGATCGCAAGTATATGCTTCTTAAGGATAAATATGAATTTTCCATGGTTTTTAATGAGTAATTTTCTAGTGAAATTGGTAGACTAACATATGCATGCAAGATGTTGAAGATTGCAACAAGAAACAGTGAAGGAGGCATCCTGAAACATCTTTCCTGATCCTATTTGGAAAGTGATCACCTAAACTAGGTGGGGGCCACACAAGTGATTTTTGTCGCAAAGTCTATTTTTAGACTATGTCTATTTTTAGACATATGGATCATGGTCTATGAGTTGCAGGATGCTATTTATGGATGATTGGTCGAGTTGGTAAAAATAGATGGATCTCTATTTTTAGACATTGGGCGGTTTCTATTTTTAGACTGCCGGGCTAAAAATAGAACAGTCAAATATTATTAACCCTTAATAATATTTAGACTATAAACATTATCTTATCCTCTTGGAGCACTTCAGTTTGATGCTTGGATGTGGCACATGCAGCTGACAGAAGGAAATATACTTTTCCTAAGGGTTAGTTGAGCTATTGCATGGTTGACTTCAGTTAGAACTCATGTGGCAGAGTTTGGTGGAGTTGATGAGACAGTTGGTGGAGTTGTGTTCGGTTTAACTTAGTTGAACTAGTTGTATTTAGTCTAATTGATAAATACACTAGTGATGAGTGGTGTGAATTAATTATTAATTAATTCACTAATTATTAACTCATAAATCAACTAAAGAACACATCAGTTAACTGCAATGCATGGACAGTTCAGTGGAGACCAGTGTTAGAGGTGGGTGAAAGGGTGAGTGTGGCTATCGGTTGTGACTATAGCTGTGCATGAGATTTGCACACACATTGATGAGATTTCAATGAGAGTTACCTTGGGTACAAGCCAAGAGTTCGAACTTGGATCTCATTCATTCTCATCTTGGATTGTGATGAAAGTGACCAGCTTGATGGAGGGAGATTTGAATTTTGAACACCTTGTTGTTTCTGATCCCCGAGCTAGTTTGTGTGTAGCATGTGAGATAGTGCTGAGAGCTGTGAGGAGCTTTGTGCTATGTATTGTTACATGTTCTCTATCATTATAATATACAAATAGTTGGTGGTTTTCAGCTGTAAGCTTTCCCCATTACATAATGTGTTATATGTGTGCTTGATTATGTTTTAATGTGCGCATGCGACTGCTTCTATTTCCACAAATTGATGATCAATTGTAGAAGAGGTTATGTATTATGCATGAAGCTTAAATAGTGTGTAATCAGGATAATCTCGGTGAATAATTCAGCTATTATTCAAATTTCTACATGGTATCGGAGTAGAATTGATCATCGGATCTATTACAGTGATTGCAATTTATTTCGGTAGACAGAGTCTGTAAGCAGGCAAGGTAGCCTCTGGATCCATCCTTTCTCTGAAAGGTGATATATCCAGTAAATGCCCCTACAGTCGATCTCTGTGCTAGAAATACTTTTTTCTCACATATCGGAAGCGGTTGAGTTTTGAGCTGGTGGAATTTGAAATTGCAGCAGTGTTTTCTTGGTGTCGAAGTCAAAATGTCTTATCAAGGATTGTGATTGGAGTATGCTCTTGAAGGCAGCTCGAATTATATTGCATGGAGAGATAGGATGGAGGCGATGCTTGATGACAATGGGCTGAAGGATTTCATATATGTTGAAGTTCCAAATCCTAGCGATGCAGCCTTGGTTGAGGCTTGGCAAAAGAAGACAGCAAGGTGTCGAAGGATTCTATTGGAGGGTGTGAAGGATCACATAGTATCTAGCCTGCATGGTAAAGCTTCTCCATACTTGATGTGGAAAGCGTTGACAGATTTATTCCAAAGCAAGAGCGACCAGATGAAGTTGGTGCTCAAGGATAAACTCAGGAAAATAAAGATGGAGAAGAATGACACTATTCCGGTAAACTTGACAAAGTTTGTCCACTTCAGGGATGAGCTTGGAAGTGTAGGAGTTAGTGTGGATGAAGAAGACTTGGTGAGCTTGGCTCTCCTTGGGCTTTCGAAGAGTTGGCATTCCTATGAGGATTCTGTCAATGGTCGAGAGAAATTTCTAGGATGGGAGCGACTTTGGTCGGATCTTGTGCAAGAGGAGATAAGGCGGAGTAACAGGGATGGATCTTCATCAAAGGCATCTGATGAAGAAGATTGTGCTTTGGCTGCCAAAGCAAGGAAGGGGAAGGGAAAGAAGAATGCTTCTCAATGCGGTGCAGATGGTAAAGAGCGTGACATGTCCAAAGTGAAGTGTTTTCACTGTCACGATCATGGACATTACGCCACAAATTTTCCACAGAAGAAGAAGAACAAGCAGGCTGCTGGAGCTGCAGCTGGTGAGGCTCTTGCCTCACAATTTGAGCTAGACTTCTCATTGATCACATGCATGGTGTCTAGTGCATTGGGATCGGGGTGGTATTTTGATAGTGGTGCTTCCTTTCCCATGACGGGAGATGTGAATCTTTTCAGCGACTTGGTGGAGAAATATCTCCAGTTGCATGTTGAGTTGGGCGATAATGGACGATACAATGCGACCGGCATTGGTACCATAACCTTTCAGAGGGAGTCAGGTAAACTCATTCTTTTACAAGATGTATTGCATGTTCTAGGTTTAAAGAAGAATTTGATCTCAGTCGCAATGTTAAAGGATAAAGGGTATGAAGTTGTCTTCAGTGAAGGAAAGTTTTTCCTTCAGCACAAGGCAACAGGACAAGTCAAGAAGGTTGGGATTCGAGAAAAGAATCTCTACAAACTTGAAGTAGATGGGATGTCTACGGAGCTTCCTACTGTTGGGAAGTGCAAGAAAGACATGCAACTGATGCTTGAGAGGGAGCAAGTTTGCGCGTGCGGTGAGGTGAACCTAGGGATAATGAACCCAAGATGAGGGGGATCATGGAGTGGGAGAAACCACTCATGCAGAGAAATTTCATGCCGGATGGGCAGAGGGGTACGTAAAGCTATACACGGTGAAGAGGTGGGGCGACATGCATGATTAATCCCATGAGGAGATTTCTGGGCAGATTCATGAGATGGTGTGGATCTCATAGATTGAACCTGGCTACGAGGTGCCCACAGCGCAGCAGTAGCAAGATCAGTTGGAGTGATGCAGGCAGATCAAAGTGACAGTGTCGGATACTGGAGCGCGGATCAGAGTTGACAGCAAGTGCAAGAGTGCATGGGTGCGAGAGTTCAACAGCGCAGTAGTTCCTGATGACATGTGCAGTTGGTGCCAGCAGAAGTCAAAGACTTTGATGATAGATGCATCGGTTGATTGGCAGGTTGTTTGGAGCCTATTCGGTTTGAGAGGGTTGGAAAGGATGGCAAGGTTGCATGTAGCACTTGTAGCCAGAAGAAGGTTGCGGGCGAATGCATGGAGTTGCATGTAACATTGTAGTGACAATCCTTTCTTTTTAGAGAGTGTTGAAGATTGCAACAGTGAAGGAGGCATCCTGAAACATCATTCCTGATCCTAGTTGGAAAGTGATCACCTAAACTAGGTGGGGGCCACACAGGTGATTTTTGTCGCAAAGTCTATTTTTTAGACTATGTCTATTTTTAGACATGTGGATCATGTTCTATGAGTTGCAGGATGCTATTTGTGGATGGTTGGTCAAGTCAGAAAAAATAGATGGACTTCTATTTTTAGACATACTGGGCAGAATCTATTTTTAGATTTCCAGTCTAAAAATAGATATGTCGAATATTATTAGCTCTTAATAATATTTGGACTCTAAACATTGTCTTATCCTCTTGGAAGAGCACATGGAGGTTTGATGCTTGGATGTGGCACATGCGGTCGGCAGAGAAAGAAATATGCTTTTCCCTGAAGATTGTTTGAGCTATTGCATGGATACTTGAGTTAGAACTCATGTGACAGAGTTTGGTGGAGTTGATTGAGGAAGTTAGTGGAGTTGTATTCAGTTTAACGTAGTTGAAATTGTGTTATTCTAATAAGTAATGCTAGTATGGTGGTGTGGAGTGGTGTTAATTAGTTGCTAATTATTAACTCATCGTCAACTAAAGAATACATCCCCGAGTTAGCTACAGTCATAGACCGATTCGATGGAACTGGTGCTAGAGGTGGGTGAAAGGGTGAGTGTGGCTATCGGTTGTCTTCTTACTTGTGCATGAGATTTGCACACATTGATTGAGATTCCAATGAAGTTGTCACGTTACCAATCGAGGATTCGAACTTGGATCTCATTCATTCTCATCTTGAAATGTGATGGTAGACAACAGTCGGTGGGCTGTGACTTGTTCATATCTGAGCTAGTTTGTGTGTAACTTTTGGAGATAGTACTGAGTACTTGTGAGGAGTATTGTGCTATGATTGTTACATGTTCTCTATCATTATAATATACATATAGTTGGGGGTTTTCAGCTATAAGCTTTCCCCATTACATATTGTGTTATATGTGTGCTTGATTATGTTTTAATGTGCGCATGCGACTGCTTCTATTTCCGCAAATTGATGATCAATTGTAGAAGAGGTTATGTATTATTCATGAAGCTTAAATAGTGTGTAATCAGGATAATCTTGGTGAATAATTCAGCTATTATTCAAATTTCTACACAAGAAGCATAAGAATAAATTGCAGGATTGTGATCAAAAGGAGACAAATCTAAAGGAAGAAATTTAGTACCTCGAGAACATAACTGGAAGAATAGAAAATATTAGAATAATTCAATTACAAAAAGTAAAAATATAGGAAGTGTTGTAGTGTGTTTGGTTCACGTATGTACGAAATCACACCATCTTAAGGGGTGTGGTTTACCCTGTTAAACTATTAGTAACAGGCAGAAAGAAGTGGAGTCAATAAGCATACTATATAGAGGAAAAAGCATGCAAATGTAAACTAAAACTAAACATAAATAAATAGAAGCTCTCAAAAGAGTCAAATGACAACAATGATGCAAACGGTGGCTCTAGGCCCCCCTTATTGAGCGCTGGTAATAAGAAGAGTGAAACTTTACCCTCTTGCCAAAGGGCCCCTAGATAATGGTACTAGGTCCTGATGCAAGGATGTTTTTATCCCAAGCTTGCCTCAGTGCAGTCTCCCTCTCTCTCTACTGTGTTGGACTGAATTTTTTGGATGGCCAACAAATGAGTCCCCTCTATCCTCAGCTCTAGATCACACACTATCGGTATTGCTTGGGAAATTCTGGCCAGCATAACAATGTGATCACCAATTCTTCATCTCATGGTGGCTTTATATAGGAGATTTCAAATCCTCCCTTCCCTCTTTTGGTACATGGAGGATGGTGACCCAAGAGAGGGGTATGATTCCTTTGTGTGCTCACATAGTGTCTAAGGAGGCGTTGGTGGCTGTCCTTAGGTGGCTTCAAGTAAAGAATGAATTGTCCTTTGCTTTGTGTGGTCCTGGATAGCGACATTAAGCCACTCCCAGGAATGCACGCATATCGGGTAAAATGTCATCCAGACAGCACTCTTCTCAAAGGATTATGCATGCAAATTGCGTTTAGAACTAGTTCAAATTTGATTTTCCTTGGACCTTATATATTTTTAAATACTTTCCAGATTCTATAATGTCTTCCAGCCCTATAAATCATTTGGCTTGAAATTAATTAATGTCATCTTCTGTTGTACAATTTTATAGTGTTAACATTTACCCCCTAATGTGTGAGGTCTAGGAAGGACTGTATAGCCAAAATAAATTATAGTTTCTTTTCTGTATTGTGCGTAGAGAGAGAGAGAGACATGCGTGAAGCTTTGTAATTGAAAACACCTTGCACCATTTCCAAGAATGATCATGGCCTAAGGGATCCCTGTAAGAAAATACAATTTACAATATATACAAATTTTCAATGAGGCGGGCATGTCCCATGCTCATTATGTTGTGGCTAGTTAAACAAAATTGACATATTATATGTTATGTCTGTATCACTACTATGGTAGTGATGTCAGTGTTTGTTGACGACGACTGTTGATGCCCTCAGGGGAATTTTTTCTTTGACAATAGGTAGAATGTGGTACCCATATGCGTAAACTTGGTATTTCATATAGTTGCGCATTGTACTCATAGGTGCTGGCTGGGACCTTCCCATGTAAGCATTGTTGATAGATACGCTTATGGAGGCACGAGTCTTCGACGGATTTGATCAAAGTGCTATGGTTGTAAGGTACGATACTATCTTGACATGAAAGCTTTGGTCATAGTCAAATGTCAGGAGGATTGATGACATCTGTGGAAAATGATGTCTCCCACAGTGCCACCTGAGGATGCCCCTTGTATGGAAAGGGGTGATCCAAGGTACCGCTTCCTTTTTGGAATATAGATGTTGAAGTCGACAAAAAGGAAGCCTCAACCGGACGAGGGGTTGCCGATAAGAGGGGTCGAGGACCTGTATGTGATGGTTTTAACATAGGCATGTTGGCGAGGGGTGACTGAAAACTGATGATGGGGATTCAGTGGCCCGAGGTCGGAGTATACTTAAGTAGCTTGGCAGCAGTCATAGTTATTTCTGTAGGGGAAATCCCTGGAGTCAGTAGGACTTCCAGGGCGGGTGTGAACCGGTTATGAATGTCATGATAGCTTGTGCATGGGGGTGAAATACTCTGACCAAGGGTGATTAGGGACTGCTTCCATAGGAGAAAAGATGAAATGAGAGGGTAAAGGGGTGAAGTGGACCATTTGCGGTCTTTTTACACTTACCAAAAGAATAAAATAATGGAGTTTGGTTTGTACAAAACACAGAGACGGGTACCCCAAAACATGAAAATGTTCGCTCACTGATGTTGTGAGGAAGGTGTTTTGCTGGGGGTGGGGGTCCCATTAGTTGGTCTCATGTGTGAGGTTGATGAAGCAGATGAAAAAGTATTGCAGATGGGATTATGCTGGTGGAGGTATGGTGGGCCAAATTCGAGGCACGGTGGTGCGCTCTTGATTTTCTTGTACAACCTGGTCGTCTAGGAATGGAGTTTCAGCTTAGATGGTAAACTTGATCTTATGCATGAAGAATGGATGGGCATCAGGTGCTTCCCGGACAAAAGTGGTATGGCCATGGCATCACTTTTTTTGTGATATGGTCTACTGTGGGTGATGAGCGCCATGGAGGGGAGACTCTATCGACCAACGAGGATGTTTACCATGTGTAGGGTGAGGTGATGGTAAACGCAGTCGGATATGAGGACCCTATGGTTAATTTCTGATTGAGAAATGATGTCAGGATATGCATAATTTTCTGGGACTCTATCATGCTAGGGGTAGAATGATACCTGCTCTAGAATTTTCAGTAGATGGTGTTGTGAATGGTTTTGCAAGATTTTCCTGCAAAAACAACTACCTCAAGTGAAAGCATCTTCTTTATCGAATATTATTAAAAGTCATGTTTTTTTTTTTAAAGAAGGTGAGAGAGGGCATACCTATCGGTGCTAAAAATTTATATTTTGGGAGTGTGATTGCATGGCATCTCCTCTGTTCATCATGGAGTGTTGATTGTGGTGCAACTTATGGTTCGTAGAATGGACCTTCTGATCTCTCGTTATGGTCCTCTAAAGTTTTTGAAAAGGGCGATAAATAGGTGAATATGGCCCTGATTCAACTCATTTGTCCTTGTTGAGTTTTTGAGAGGTTAGAGGCTTTTGCGTAGAAGTTCTTGCCATTGTGGTTAGCCAAAGCACCAAGGACTAGCGATACTATGCCCAGGTAACCATCATGACGTCCTGCATTTTAATTTTTATAGTTTGATGGTGCCGAGGTCTGTATAGACTGGGTTTGTATGGATTTTGGGTGACTTTTGCACCTAGATTGCATGGGTGATCTGGACAAAAGTGTGCCTTATTTGCGCACAATTTCGGGGGACAAGTGCATGAGGCGCTCTGTTCCCCAATTTTAGCGCACCTTAGGCACACTTGTGTAAAATACAGGCATGCGCTAAGCGCACATGTTTGACGCATGTCTGAGGGACAGGCGCGCAAAGGCCGAGGTGACAAAATATTTTGTTTTTTTCCTATTTTTTTGGTTTTCTCTCTGTACTAAATGGTACCTATTTTGATGACAAGTTAGTGTGGAGGGAGCGGGACTAGCCCAAGATCCAAACCGCATTAGCTGCTAATGCTGGGGTGCGCCGTCAGCTAGCGCTATGGGGCCTTTTGAATTTTGTTGAGAATGAGTTTCTTCGGTCGTAGGACCGATTACTATGGTACATTATTCAGCAATGGCGCAGGAGATGCAACATGTTCTTGTTGCGGGGTATGAACCTGATCATCCATCCTGAGACGAATATATATTTTGTGACTGGGTTACTGCCTTAGGGTGAGGCCCTGAGATATCCACTCCCTACAGGGAGAGTGGACTTGGATAGATTCCGGAGGCGACATTGTGGTGGGGCACCTCTTACAGAGGGATGCATCAGCATTGCATCAATTATAGATGTGGCAGAGCGGTGTGCTCTGGCAGTGATTATGCAAC
The DNA here is from genome assembly GCA_034641835.2 of Pinus albicaulis. NCBI lineage: Eukaryota > Viridiplantae > Streptophyta > Pinopsida > Pinales > Pinaceae > Pinus > Pinus albicaulis. The sequence continues at coordinate 79,122 of JAXQQM020086944.1, read as the reverse complement.
TGGTGGGGTTGTTTGCTCCGCATCAGGTGTCTGGCCTGTAGGTTGGAGTTTTGCGCCGGCTGAGGTCCAGGTATTTTTTTGACTTTGCCCACTTTTTTTTTGATGGGATGGTGTCGCAACTGAACAAGGTCCAATGTGGATCTAATTCATTTTCATATGCTAGTATCTTGTGCAGCATCATGTATGAGAGGGTAGTGATGCTAAGGCCGGTAGTGGCAATGCCTACTAGGGGGCCAAGGGAGCGACGTATGAGGAGGTGGGCTCTGGTGATGCCGTGAGGCAGTGGTGGCATGGTGGGGCATTATTGGAACACCACGATAGAGGCCTGGTTCGAGGCCAACCCACAGATTTTCTTGCCATTCCCATATGCGAGAATGGATGTCCAGGGCGATCCATACATGGGTCTCCCATTTGGTTATGTTTGGGGTCTATCATGTATGTTTTATATGTTTTCTACATTTGTTTGAGTATATGTGTACTTATGTGTTTTTCTAGTGACACTGACATCATTTTGGTTACTCGTGTAGATGTTGGTGAGGTGGGTCTCCCCGTGGCTCAGTTGGCGGGCCATGATCCTCTACGATGACTAAGGGATGATAAGGGAGGAGGTGCTGCAGGTGGACCAGGTGGTGATGCTGGCGGGCCTGGTGGTGGTGGTGTGGGCCCTTTAGGGGAGGGCAACAACTCGGCTACTAGAGAGATTGCGGCCGAGCGAGCTCATGCCGATGCAATAGAGGCACGTATTACAGAATTGACATCTCAGGTGTCAGTTCTTGAGGATTTGTGAGGTCGAGTGGACCGCTTGACCCAGGGGATGCCTGCTCGAGGTTTCATGTACGACTTCGAGGAGGTATGGTTGGAGATTGTGATGGCCCGCGAGAGGGACTATCGGCCCGTTCTACGTCGAGTGGTGATCACAATTGCGACGACAGCTCCAGTGGTGGCACCAGGAGCAGTGGTGGGTCCAGGTGCTCCGCATGAGGGGGCACTACCCTAGAGTTTACTTGTACATAGGGAAAGCACCCATTATGAGGATTCTTCCCTTATTTTTTATGGCTTTTGTATCTTTGGGCAGGTCAATGGGCTAGTGATACTATTTTTTGTACTCAGATATATACATTTGTGATATATATATATATATATATGAGAGACATTTTTTGCGGCTCTACATGGTGTGTCACCTATGATGTTATGCTGATGAATATCTATATTTTTGGTTTTTATGTATGATGGTTTATTTGAGATGCATTCCAGTTTAGGATATTGTTATCTATGTGATCAGCTATTTTTTTTTACTCTTTGGTACATGTGTAAATGTAATATAGTCAAATTGTCTACTTAATATTTTGGCACACAAATATTTTCTAAATAGATGTGTATCTCTTGTCTCAAATGTTTGGTTTAACTGTGACACTACTAACTGGGAATCGAGGTAGATATGCATATGGCGTATACCCTGATGGAGGGCATCGCTCATAAGTCCGATAACGACGTCATATTCTCCATGATTGTTTATTGCTGAACTGATGCACACACCGTTTGAACAAAGTGGTGATCAATCAGGGTGGTAGATGACCCAGGTTGCTGCAGCTAAATTTTGAGACCATCGTGATGCTCCATCAGCAAATCCGAAATAGGGTTCAAGTTGGTGATCCATGGTGGCACTTTGAGTGCATTCTAACAAGCCTTCGATCAAAAAAAATTTAGTGGTTGGGATTTTGTGTACTTTCACTCTAGGGGAAGGGTCATTCTGGCCTTTATGGGTGAAAATTATTGAGTTACAGGTCATTGATGAGGTTGTTGAGGCATGTCTCGTTAGGTTCCGTCAAGATGTATGCCCCCTGTTAGAGGCAATTTTTTATAATGTAGGGTCCTTTCCACAAGGTTTTGAACCTCCCTGGCCCTAAGGCTTCTTTTGCGACATTGTAGCGGAGGACTAATTCTCCCTTGGTGAATGAGCTAGGGATGATGTGGCGGTTGAAAGATGCTTTTACCCTTTTCTTGTGGGCCTCGTTGTGTTGTAGCGACTGTCATCGACTTTTTTCGACAATCTCTAATTGCACTAGGTGTTTTTCTAGAGGCTGGGTGTCATCGAGGAGTTTGATGGCGGCATGAAATTTTTGGAAATCAATGCAAAAGCACAAGGTACCTTGGTTTTTTGTGATAGGAATGGGATGGAAATCCTGGGAAAAAGGGATGGCAACAATCCTATCGTCAATATGCGATGATACAAATCGTATATGGTGGGTTGTGTCATCAACGTTCGGCGGGGGAAGAATCTCTGTAATAGGATTTTGTGTGGGCGCAATGTTGGGTTCCTTGCTAGGATGGTAGATTTCCAGTGGGTGGAAATTATGTCTGCCGCAGAGATGCCTGAATGTTTCCATTAATGGGCATACCTCTGGTGTGTGATTTTGGCCAGTGCAGATGGTGCACGGTATCACTGCGTCAATAGAGTAGATAGTGTGAGATTCTACACTACTTGTTGTTCCTAATGTGGATGCTTGGAAAGGGTCTGTCATAGAAGAGGTTGTCTTCTGTTTCCATTTATGTATTTCTAGTTTGGGTGTGTCTTCCTCCTTGGGAGAGTGTAGACTTAACGCTTCTCTTTCCTCTCTTAGCTTGGGGAGGTGTACACATTTAATCATATGGTTAAATTGTGAACAAATCCGTCAATAGGTGTGTGTGATATTCTCTTGGTTTGAGAGAATATTCTAAGGGAGAGAAGAGACTATGCAGAGACTATTTGCAAGGGGCTTCAGTTCTCTGCATTGGTTGACTCGGTGGTCATTTAGGCCACATAGTCCGCATGTTATCCTATGCTTGGTCGGGGTCATGCTTCATTGGTGCATGGACTTAATTTGTTTGTCACGCCACTGAGGGGGCGAAGATGTTGATCCAATGATGTACTTTTTATGCCATTCCCAGAGGTCGTCCTGTCTCTTCTCTATGGTATGAATCATGTCAATGGTGGGACGAAGTTGTGAGGAATAAGTACAGTGTTGCTCATAATGGTTTCCTTGACATATAGGGAAAAATATCCTTGATATGAAGGTTTCGTTGAGCTCAGTTTGAGGTTTGACGGGTAACCAGCGTCGTAACGCAGCTAAATCAGGACAATGGATGGTCGCATGATTGGGTGTTTTTCATAACATACATGTTGGTCTACTTTGTGGAGAGCGGTTGGGGGTAACTAGGGGTTCCCTAGTGGGCCACTTTTTAGCTTTCAGGAACATGATGGATCTGCTCGTCACATCTTCTTAGGTTGTGGAGCTTCCCATGGACTCCGCGTCGACATCGTCCTCTTGAGAGAGGCAGACTATGGCTAAACGTAAATTGGCAAGGGCTATTCGGAATTGAGGGATATAGTGACAATTATCCAAAAGGTGATTATCGGTGCATAATGGACATGTGAATTGCGCTGCGCGCAATCCCACATAGTAAACCCTTTCTATTGGATACCATTTATGGATGAGTTCCGGGGCTACGCATTCTTCAAGGAAGTGACCGCGTTCATCACATAGCATGCAACGTACAATGGGTATGACTGGGGGTCTTTCTAGGGCCCTTCCTTCTTCCTGTAGGTATAGGTGAGGTTCATTTCTGAATGCCTGGGTGGAGGGATCCTCCTGATAGGATCACTCGATGGCATGTAAGGCATCCCTATATCACTAGATTTCTGGGAAATGGTGGGTATAATCACTACTACATTTGGCAGAAATTCCGACACTTGTTTCCGACGCTTTTGACCAAATGTCGGAAATTTTCCCAAATTTTTTCCATCCCGCCCGAAACCGTCGCCATACCAACGTCTATAGAAAAGTGTCACAATACCGACACTTATAAAAGTGGCGTAATTGCGACGTTTAGAGGAAGACATCGCAATTGTGACACCATGGCCCAAAGCGTCGCTATTGAGACGACTCTAAACGTCGCAACTGCGACACAATGTCTAGGTGTTGCCATTGCGACGTTTGGAGGCACCCGTCGTAATAGCGACGCCTTTTCCGCCATCGGTATAGCGACAGTTATTTTCGCGCTACATAAAAATACCAAACTTATATGCGCGCTACATAAAAATTCGAAACTTATATGCGCGCTACATAAAAATGATTTTATTGTTTCGTATTTGTCACAATAGCTACATTAACGTTTGATATCACGCGCGCATTCGCCCTCTGCTCTTGTAGAACAACATTTTCCCTCAGTATTCGCGATCATCTCTTGTAGAACAGCATTCGCCCTCATCTCTTGCAGAACAGCATTCGCCCTCAGCTCTTGCAGAATGGTAAGTTCTTACTGCAGGCCCTTCCTCCTATAGTAGGGTTGACTCTATTTGGGTTTTTTTGGTCAATTCCATTGGATTGTGTTAGGCTGTAGGGTTCTCTGTAGATGTCAAGAGTCAATATTCAATACCCTCTATTATCTTCATAACCCAATACAAGATTTAAATTTTTCCCAAAGAAACGCTTATTAATTTGGCAGCCATTATTTCTCCTTGCTTTAAAAACCCTACATTTAAATGAAAACAAGCATTGCATTTCAACTACAAAAATCTATTAGTGTTCAAATGTACATGTGTGCTACATTAACGTCTGATATCACGCGCGCATTAGCCCTCCGCTCTTGCAGAACAGCATTCGCCCTCGGAGTCGCCCTCGGCTCTTGCGGGCTTGACATTCGCCCTCGGCCATTTTCCACTGAGCTCTTGTAGAACAGCATTCACCCTAAATTCGCCCTCAGCTCTTGCAGAACAACATTCGCCCTGCATTCGCCCTCAGCTCTTGCAGAACAGCATTTTCCCTCAGCATTCGCCCTCAGCGTTCGCCCTCAGCTCTTGCAGAACAACATTCGCCCTCAGCTCTTGCAAAATGGTAAGTTCTTACTGCAGGCCCTTCCTCTTATAGTAGGGTTGACTCTATTTGGGTTTTTTTGGTCAATTCCATTGGATTGTGTTAGGCTGTAGGGTTCTCTCTAGATGTCAAGAATCAAGATTAAATACCCTCTATTATCTTCATCACCCAATAAAAGATTTAAATTTTTCCCAAAGAAACGCTTATTAATTTGGCAGCCATTTTAAAAACCCTACATTTAAATGAAAACAAGCATTGCATTTCAACTACAAAAAATCTATTAGTGTTCAAATGTACATGTGTGCATCACTTGTGTAGGGTATTCCTTTTCCACTTTCACATTATCCAAGAATGTGTGCAGTATAGTTCATAATTTTTTGTGATTTAGATTATCTTGAAAAAGGAAAGGTAAATTATTTCCCATGGAAAAATAAGGTTTTCCCTTTTTATAGGTTGTTTGGACTTACGTGGAAAAATTTATGGTATGCCTTTCATATTATTTAGTTTAAATTTGAATTAACAGATTATTCTACATGAAAATATAATTACCTATGTGATGTCCTTCATCACTAATTAAAATTATAGGGTTTCAATTTCCTAGACTCTAACTCATCTGATGCTAAATTCTTGGTTCTCATTGGTGGATCACTCTTCCATTGATTTCCTTTCCCTCTGGATCTTGTCATACTTTAAAAGTCATCAGTGATACATATATTATTTTAGGTATCCCAAAAGGCTTTATAGTAGAACATATTGTGAAGTTTTTTTGACACTTGAGGATTCTTTTTAGAACTACAACGTGGTCTATGCTATCGAGTTATATATCAAGCAACTTGTCCTTAATAACCACACTATGAGGTAGGTTCAACCAGTTTGAACTTGTTGGGACATAGCATATGAAGTTGTGTGATGAGTCCATATCACAGGACTATTATGGTGAAAAAAGTGAAGACACGTAATGATAGTTATTATGTTAACATTACTAGAAACATTTTCAAAATTATCCATGCTATCAAGATGTCAAAATTCCAGGCATTAGGTGTCAATACTCGTACCTAATAGATAATAATAATAATATAAAAAAATCACAACTTTATTCTTGAAATATGATTGTTACACATTGGTAACCTAGTTCATGAGTTACTATCACCCAAAGACTGCAAAACAAACTTAAAATATAGATTAAACCAACATGAGAATCCAACTAAGGGTTTCTCGACAAAATCATGCCATAACCTGGCATTTTGAAACCCAAATTTGAATCCATCATAAGTAATACAATGAAAACTTAGATGGATTTTCAATGCATGTTTGCATGCTACACTTATTCTCTGTCTAGATATCATTTTTTTAAATGGAACCATTAGTCAAGCCCACAGTCCTTTTTATGTGAAAAATTTCAGCTCTATTTGAGCTCTTTTTTGCTCCACCAACTCCATAAACCAGTGTTACACGGGGTCTCGCCCCCCCACCTAGGGGTCTAGATTCCTCGCCCCCTCGCGCTCAGGGGTCTTGGGGACTTCTAGGGGATGTTTCCCTCACGCCCCCTCACGTCCCCTCACCGCCCCTTTTAGTTTATGGTTTCGTGTTAAAAGTTGATGTGCCACTTAGCATATTTGAGAATCCAAGTGATTCTGATTCAGATGGTGACATGGTTGATCTAGATATATTCGTGCAGAAGTTGGATGCAGAGACTAGTGGGGCATTAACTTGAGCATTTATGCTCATTTATCATTATGATGATATCATTTGATATTCATATGTTATGTTTTATGTTTTATGTTTCAGACATAACTTATTTGCGTTTAAGTTTATGTTTCAGACTTGAGTTGTAAACTTCAGTTTAAACTCTATTTTGAATCTTGATATAATATGTCATATGATATCTTAAAATTTATTTTCATTGTACATTGTTAGTAGTTACATTAATTATTATATAGTTACAAACTTACAAACTTACATGCATGATTGTATGATGTATGTTTTAACTTTTAACTTTTAAATTTGTTTCAATTATATGATTCATCATTCATCGATTTGTAATTTTATCATTTATGATTTATCTTTCATGATGCAAGTGTATGATGATTGTATATACATTCCTTGCAAAAATATATTTACATTTTAAATATTAAATTTTATAATTTTTATGACCCCGACGTCCCCCCACGTTTCCTGAAAATTGGTAGGGAGCTTTTGCATAGGCCGCTCCCGCGCTCCCTCGCCCCCTCGCTCCCACCTCCGGGGGACTTGGTGGAACATTTCCATAAACATATGCAAACATATATCATGATCTTGGAATTACATTACATACATATGTGCCAATGTTCCATAATCATGCCCCATCATCAATTTAAGAAATTTCCATTGAATATCAAATTATGGAGGGGGGGAACTTTTTGCTGCAACATTTGGCTCAAAATCGGGGACCATCTCCATATGAGGTGAATGAGAACTATAGATATTTGAAGAAGTAGATTAGTGCCTTTTCCTCTGGCCATGGAGTCATATACAGTCATCCATCACAAAAATTTGTCTTTGTTCATTCTCACCTTGAAAGTTGCAAAAAATCATGCCCTAATTAAAACGACACTAAATTTGAAAGATATAATAAAAATGCAAGCTAGAAGTGCCCTATTAATACAAAGGGAAAACCTTCCTACCTACCCTAACTGAGATAAATTTTGATTGAATAGGAAACATGATATTTCCTATGGAGTTTATCCAACAACTTGTTAAATGTATGGGACTAAATCATGCATTTGATTTCCAGGGAAACATGCGCATGAAGAGAAAAAGTGCAGAATTAATGGAAAATCCATACATGCCACTTATAAAAACTACACAGAAAGGTCAAAAAATACTTAAGGCCTTAACTTAATTTGAATCCAAAAATGACAAAACAGGATTAGTGAAAACACGAGAGTGGTGTGGGTGAACAACATAAATAAAAAGTGAAGATACCTTTCCCAAGATGCCTTTGTCACCGTTGTATGAAAACATGTTTTCCTTTCCCTTTATACATGCAAGTGAATGCATTATAGGTATGGTGTTTTCCCAGAGTAGGAGAAGCCTACTTAAATATATCATTCGTGGAGTGAATGTTTAGGTGCCTTAATGTGCAATGACATGTTTCCAGGACTGAATTCAATGCAAGGCATATTTGAAACTCTAACTCTGTCTTCCGGTGTCTTATTAGAAATTATTTCAGTTTTCATTTTGTGTTTTCAAGTTAGATATTTTTTTCAAGTTTTTACATTTATAATATTATTGCAATGTGGCAGACTGATCAGAGCAGTGCAGGAACAACCCCGAGACAGGATGATCGCGGAAAGAGGCCAGCGGAAGAACATGTAAAGTGCCAGCATTGCTCTATCTTTAGGTATTTTAGTTATTACATAATTGAAATAATATTAATTTTGTTCAAATATGCAGACACCTAGCCATGGTACGCCTGATGATTCCCTCTTTGAGGAAAAGGCTTTCTTCATCCCTATCTCCAGTGTTCTTGTTGCAAAAAGGCACGAGATGCAGGTCAGAATTTAATACTTTGATAGACGTGCCTCAAACACCTGAAACAGAAGAGAGGATACAACATCTTATGAGCCAGCTAGAAAGATATCAGGTAATAATAAAAAGTCAAAAGGATATTTTTTTTGTTCTGCATGAGATGAATTGTGATAGTTTGATTTTTAATTTTTACATTGACTAAGCTAACAAAAAGTTCTTTTGTATGTAGCATTTTCTGGCATTTGCTGAACCCGGTGTTGGTGGTAGTGGGACACAAGGGAAAGAGATTGCCCAACAACCCTCTCGTACACCTTCTACTCCTTTAGGTGCTAGCCAAGAAACACACCCTGCCCAAGCTGACACCCAGCCAACTGCTGAACGTGTTGGCAATGATGAGGCTGATATGGCCAGCTACATTATTGCGTTTCCTGGAGCTACACGTGTCAGCTCCACGGGGACCATTAATGGCACGTTGTTGGTGAACGATGAGGGTGTCCCTATAAAGCATGTACAACTCCCAGGTAAATTTTAATATTTTAACTATTTCATGTACTTTATCTAAAACATATTTATCATGATTTTTATTTTTAAATTAATGATAATATCTTCTTTCTTTCTTTTTTGTCTGTGTAGGAAACAATGACTTCTATAGGTTTCTAGAGAGCCATGCGTTGGTAATTTTTGGCCCAACCATACGCACAGGGTGGAATTCCCAGAATTCCAACCTGAAAAAAGAACTTCTAGATTATCTAGAAGCCCTTTTTGGGGTCGGCACATTTGACAGAACAGCGGTGGCTCAGGTAGCCGGCAAATATTTGAAATATACCAGGGACACCTATAGGATGCAATTGCAATTTAACCCTAGATATGAGCGTCCTCTCGCAGTTTCAGAGAGTGAGTGGAGAGCACTCATCCATGACGGAAAAGAGAAAAGGGCAAAGAAAGAAGAAAAAATGCCAACTGGACCCGCAAGGTAAATTACAACTTTAATTCAATAGCTTTAATTTTCTTTATGTCTAAAATAAAAGTGTGCTACGTCATATCTGACTTCAATCTTTTGATGCTAGGTTGCCTGACACCTCAAAAGCAACCAAAGCTAGGATAGAGAAAAAGGGCCATCACAAGCTCGGCCAGGGTGGCTACTTGAAATTAGCTGCAAGAATTGTAATTAAGTAGCTAAACATCTTATAATTAATTGTATCGCCTTCCAAAGTTTTTGTAATCCTATCGGATATGATTAAAAATACACAATCATATATAATGTAGGGTGATGACTTCGGAACAATAACTACAGAGGAAGATAAAAATATCGCTTTCCGTTTTGGCTATCAAGCTGTAGTTGAACGTCGCAAAAGCTTGGGGCAGGTCCCAAGATCTACAATGCCTGATAAGGTAAAACATTAACCTTTCAATATTTTTGTTTTCGTCCATAAATTTAATGTCTAACAACTTTGTTTAAATCAGGGGAGCAACACTACCGACGAGGTAAATAACACAGTTTTAGAGCCAGATGTAGATGATCCTCTCGTGCAACTTGATCATTGTAGTGGGGACCAGGCCGACAATGCTGCTATCAGTGAGGGCCGTGACGGTAATTAATTTCCACTTATAATTTTTTCTAATTATACCTTGATGGTTGTCCTTATAACGTTTTTGTTTAAATGACAGAGAATGTTTCCCTTGAGGATCTTACCACCAGAGAGGAAGACAGGGCAACAGTCCCAACGGCGACAACTGGTGCACCAGGTAAATAATCTCATTGCAGTTTTTTTTATTAATATTACCGAACTAGTTCAATGATATTTAAAAACTGATAATTAAAATTTAATATTATCTGTTTTTGGAGGCGATGCCCCGTCACTGGATGAGACCAGACATCGTGACAATGCAACTAGGTCAGCGGCGACAACTGGTGCACCGGGTAAATAATCTCATTGCAATTTTTTTTATTAATATTACCGAACTAGTTCAATGATATTTAAAAACTGACAATTAAAATTTAATATTATCTGTTTTTGTAGGCGATGCCCCGTCACTGGATGAGCCCAGACATCGTGAATACGCAACTAGGTCAGCGGTGCGGGTTGAAAGGCACGAAACAGGAGCAGAGCACGATGATATTGATGATGTAATTAGGAGCTTTAAAAATAGGAAGAAGAAAAAGAAAATTTGACAATGTAAAATATTGTATTATTATAAGACAAACGTTACCATACTTGGAACGTTTTTGCGTTATATAAAAAACTCATTTATCATACTATTTTTATGTCAAGCATTAATTGCAATGTTTCCTTGCGTACTTTTTGTTGAATTGTTTTTTATTAGTTATTGAATATTTTTTTTTATGCTCATGAAAGTAAAAAATGAAATATAGATTGGGTATTGGGGAATTGAGAGTGATGTGAGGGGAGGGGCCATAAGAGCTTCCACCTTCACGTGGTTGGCCCTGTTTAGTAGAGAATAATTTATTGGAGCAATTTAATCTTGGAGCAAACCTCCCTCGATCCAGCGTAGCAACAAAAAAGTCACCGTTGACTTAGTTGCTACTCTTTCAGATCGTGGGAGGCTTGTTCCAAGTTCATGCGACTCCAATAAATTGTTCTTGAAACGAAGAGGAGCTTATTCGGGTATGTTTTGACATTTTCAACATATGTTCTAACATTATCATAAGAATGCATCTTAGAGTAAAAAATACTACATCAATTACTTGTATTTATTGTATAGATAATGATGGATTTTGATTGACTTGGCGGTGCAGGTACAAATCCTCTTGCATCATGAGCAATACAACTTGTCAACCAGGGTCATGTCCAGGATATTTTTGCTTGTGCGCTTGACCAGGTTCGTAATGTCACATTTTGTAAGTTCTTTTACAGTTCATAATTCAATATTAAGCTTGTTCACGATTATTATCTAGGTTTTTTGTATGTGTTTTTTCATCTATTTGATTGTAAGCAACTATGCATGTTTCCTGTTGTTCACTATTATTTCTCCCATTACCACTCCCAGGATAAATCCGACTTTATTGTTACATAGGTTACTTTATTGTTACTATGATTTCTCCATTTACGATTTCATAGGTTACATCATGTAAAGTTGTCAATCTCAGGTTGGTGATGAGATTTAGTTCTCCAGATTTGGGGATTTTCTGATATTTTCTCCCTCATGTCATTCTTGCATCACCTCGTTGTTTGAGCATGCCAATTGTCTACCACTTGTACCAATTGGCACATGTCAATCTCTGAGTGGTGCCACATTTCACCTATTTTCAGTGAGAGTTTAGGGTTTCTCTAACATAGCGTCAGAAATCTGATTCAGTGCCTGCTTGAATATTGTCACACAATACTTATGGTTTGGATTGATGAGCATGTTCTGAATGGTTGGTTGATTCATAAGAACCACCCATATAGTCATCTTGAGATATTTCAGAAGGTTTCTCGGGTTTCCTTTTTCACCGTTTCTAGTGGGTGGGATGGTGTGGGGTGATCCATCAATACTGGTGCTCTTGTAGTAGAGAATTTGTTTTTGGGGATATAAAGGAGCATTTGATCTAGATATCCCATTGGATGCATTCATAGATGGGCACGAGAGGTCAAAAATTTAAATTAAAAATATGCAACCTCTAGCATGGCAACCTGAAGGCCGCGAGAGACACTGGTTAAAGATTGTTTTGTGCTGGCCTTAATATAGTCGTGATTTTTTTCTATTATCTTAATGCAAATATATAGTCCGGTCTCATTAAAATGAGGATTGTGGTTGTATTTCTCTTTGGTTGTTTCTCTCTTAATGCTCCAGAAGTTGCCAAAAGTTGTGATAGTTGTTTAGTTTGCTTGTTACAACTTAAAAGTGGTTTTTAGCAATGGGAGTCATGTTTTTTAAGGTTCATACTAATATGAAGATCTTGTAATTCTATATTCAGCATAAGAGAAGATGGCCTCTGCTTTGGGCGGTATGACAACAATTGCCACATCTACCTCATTGGGTAACAATGGAAAGGGGATGAAGTTGGGTGCAATGTTTGATAATTATGGCAGACAATTGTCTTCTCTTTCAGTTTTTTCACCCATTTCCTTTAATCGCTCAAGAAGAAGAGGGACTCTGAGATTACGCGACAGAGAGAAGGTATTTAATACAAGAGCTATGGAAAATGAGTTGTACTTCAACAAGGATGTCTCAGTGACAAAAAAATTGCAGGTCAGAGAAAAAATTATGTTTAAAGGAAGGTCACCTGCACGTGAAACTTCACTGCGGTGGATCTTTCCTTGTCCACTTATATTCGATTTTAATGTGTTATTTTAATTTTTCATGGAGGGTTGTTTTGGCATAGGGTCTGGCATTCAATTGCACACTTGCTGAAAGCATTGTCAATTTGTCTTGCAGGCGGTGTGAACAAACTTGCTGATCTTGTTGGAGTCACCCTTGGGGCGAAGGGAAAAATGTTGTCTTGGAGAGCAAGCATGGTTCTCCGAAAATAGTTAATGATGGTGTGACGGTAGCTAAGGAGGTAATTTGTAGATGTGTGCTCTGGTTTTCTTTTTAACGTTGTATTAGTTCCCCCTCTTAAATGTCTTAGATTTGGTAGGAATAATTTGAAAACTCAAAGGTGAAAGGAAACATATTTGTTACCCAGTGGTCTACTTGGCCTATGGACTAGCCACATTAGAGTAATGCATAAATCTTTTCACAACAATAAAAGGAAAGGGTTATGGCTGAGTCAAATTTTATTGTTATTGACGGTGTAATGAAATGTATCTCAATGCTATGGTTTTGGCCTTTTTATTGGTTGAATTAGAGGACCCAGTTGAAAATATTGGGGCCAAGTTGGTAAGGAAAGCTACGGCAAAGACAAATGATTTAGCTGGGGATGGAACCACAACATCTGTTGTTCTTGCACATGTTGGAATATTGAAAAATTCCAGAACAATGAATGGAGAATAAATCTCCTTTCCTCTAACACAGAGAAAATAAAAATTTCTTTGACAGGAGACAGAGTTTCAATAATTTGAAAACAAACTTCTATTCCCTTCAATAACTCAAAAAAAAACTATTACACTACTTCCTCACTGAGAGGGATTACAAAATTATGACTGCTACAAAACGCGGTGCATAAAACCAACTCACTGCCTGTTCAAAACAAACATACTCTGTCTCTAAAACACTCTGCTGTGTTTTTCCCTTTCGCACTGCTGTGCATACACACTTAAAAAGTTACACTCGGTCTTTCACTTTTTACACACTGCTGTGTAATAAAAAATTTACGTACTGTCTATAAAAAAAACTACCAAGCTTTTTCGACCTTTTTATTTTTATATGCCGTAACATATAAAACATATTATAATAAACCCTCTTTTAAAAAAAATAAAATTAAAACTAAATTCTATGGCCCACCTTTCATTTCACATATGATATATATATATAACATATGTTTAAAACATATGTATATATTAAACTATCAAAACATTAAAGAACCCTTTCCGTCGGACTTCAAAAGTCTGAATAGATTGAATTTCAAACCAAATTTCGCGTTCCAAAATGGGATGCTGACGTCTGCCTAATTTTAACTAGAATTCTCAATCCAATGTGCCCTATAAAAAATTCGGTTCCGGTTTTCAGGTTTTCAGATTCCCTTCAATTTCATGCGATCCAATATTAATGTTCCACGTGTCCTCCTTTTGAATTTACAAAACTGTCACGTAAATTTATGTTTGTTTAATTTTTGGTTGGTGAATTGAGTTAATGCTGGTTGTTGTGTTTAAATACAATCCTGTACAGAAATATGGCTGCAGCCGTCTACAAAAAAACTTGCAGGAATTTTAAATGCTGAATTAAATTTCTGGATGGCATGCAAGCAACCTCCAAAAAAAAATGTTGCTGCTGCATCCGTCCTTCTGCTGCAGCAGTTGAAGTTAAAATTCAACAGCACAGGGTTTAATAAGTGAGGGTGTAAATGTAACTTTTTGTTGATAGTACTGGATTAAGATCATCTATTCATTTTGTAGGGTCTTATGGTGTTTGGTTTTTTAGTTTTGGGTTGGGCTTATTGAGTCTAAGATAGTTTTTGAGTGAAAAAATTGCTATCAGGTATTAAAAATTTTTGGTTCTTTTTTCAAAATTTATGAGCTTGTTAGGAAATACAAAAATGACAATGGTTGTATCTTAAATTTGTGGAAAATAATTTGAAATGAAACCTTTTTGTTTAGGTTGTTGCAGCAGGTGCAAACCCCATTCAAATTACTAGGGGCATTGACAAGACAATAAAGGCCCTTGTTTCTGAACTCAAAATTTTGTCAAAGGAGGTAAACGCTTGCCTTTTGAGTAGGCTGGTTTTCCTTTTTGCTGATGGTTTGGTGTATCTAATTGAATTAGTTACCTAAGGTATTTTTGGTTGCAAAATCCTTTTCATTTTTCATACAGTATTGGCCTTGTGGAATACATTTGATTGTGTGGTCTTGTTAGATCTACAACATTTTTAGTTGTTTAGTCTTATGGCCGAGGTGCACTTTTATTATGGAAATAGTTGATGCAATATTGTCATTTAATCCTTACTGCAGGGTAACATGTTGAGAAGTTTCTTGTGAAACATTTGGTATTCAAAATGACACTTGATCCTATACAACATCATGCACTTGACTTCAAAATTCATATTCAAAGTGTGCCAGACAATTCTTGCAAAATTTCAAATATTTATGTTGTTTTATACCATTATCTTTTTCATGTATTGGATGCTGAAAATGAGAAAAAGACTTTTGTATGAAACCAACTGGTGAATAATTTCCAGAAAAACAACCACTTCCAAGACATGATTTAGAAGTAGAACATATGTACTTATGAAGCATAGAAAGATATCCTTGATGCATTGTCAATGTTTGGCTAGGGTTATTTTGGAGAAAATAACTCCTTATTCCTAGAATAGTGATCTTCAATACAAGTAAATGCCAGAGAAGAGAGATCATCGTGTGACGCAACAAAACTGAAATTGGACCCCTAAGGAGAGCTGGTGTGTCTACAATCACTCTATCAGCATTTTCCCTTGGTTTACCCCATTCTTTTCCTCCAGCCTGAGTCTTAATTGACTTCTTCTTTCTTCAGGTTTATTTATCAAATTCGTAGAATTTGATAAATAAATACTATCCACAATGGTTGGACTTTAATTTATATTCCCAACTTTATATTATCTCCAATCCTTATAACCAATGTTTAACTTTCAACACTTTGTATTTATACTCCACGTTTCTTTTTAAATAAATAACTTGTAATCAACTTTCGGCTCTATATTTCACCACCCAGCCTTACAACAATCACGCTTCAGACTTATGCTAATTATCCACCAATCGTTTAATTAAACAATTTCATTATACTCCGGCCCCACCTATATATATCAATAACCAATGAAACATTCGTATCGTACCTGGCTATCCTCCGCACACCTTAGTTAACCTCCGGGCAAGTTCAACGTGCGACCACCGTCCGATGGCCCTTCTCCAAATCAACGACTCTTGGCAATTTCGCTCGGCTTCCAACGTCGGGCTTTAACGTGCAATGGCGCAGGTTAAACGGTGGTTTTTCGGGGGTCACTTCGCCACGTGTCACATTCCCTATGGAATCGCTCGCGAATAGGAAATACCGCCTACTCCGCAAAAGCGGTGCGATATGGGCAACCCGCTTTTGCGATTCCGTTCGTGGTTTTGGTAGAGGGCTTGACCACGGGTGCAAGTCTGGTTCCGCTATCCTTTTTTTTGTTAACTCATGTCCAATCCTCGGGTTAGGTTCTGAAAGCACAACAATTTTGTCTTTTTATTAAGCAGGATTTTTATATTTGAACAGTTTTCACGACCCCGGTTCTCTACACAGACCTCGACTTGGATATTTTTACATAAAAATGATTGTTCTCAATAATTATTTATATAACTTTTCCACATGTTTAGTGTGGCATTCCCATGATTTATTATAAATATGTGTATTATCAAAGAAAACCAACACAAATTTTATAAGATGGGATCAAACAAAATTGTTCTTGAGTTGAGCCCGCCAGACTTCAAACGGTGGTAAACCATAATTCAAACCAAATTCGCGTTCCAAAATAGCCTGCTGACGTCGGCCAATTTTGTGACACGAATTTCTTATCAAATTCGCCATAATATTTTACGAGTCCGGATTTCCACTGCGCGAGCGGCCCAAAAAAAGATCCGCTCCAATCAATTTCTGCCACGTGTCCTCAATAAAAACTTGCCCTGCTCCCGGCTGCAGGTGCATTCGATGGCGTTTAAGGTGATGGGACATGGATATGGCGATTTCATATCAATTTCATTAACATTTAATGCTGTTCAATTAAATTTTCACATCAAATCTGCATTAATTAATTTTTAACACTGTTCAAGATCGGACCTCCACTCCTCTTAGCGATTCCGCACGCTCCAATTTGAGCCTTCGGCTCTCATTATTAATGATCAGAGATTAATTATGACGGGCGTCCTTTGATTGCATTGCAGACAGGTCGACAAAATGGCGTTTAGCCATGGGTTTTCAGACAAGCCGGTTGCTGGATTACACTGCCTACTAACTGTGACGATAAGGAGAAGTGGCCAGCTGAACTTCTGCCTAGACGTTGCTGCATATTTGCATTTCTCTCGGTTCTGTCTCTGTCTGTCTTCCTCTGTTAATTGAAATTCTGCTTCTTCGTCTCCTCTTGTGCCCACTGCGCCTGAGATTGCACCCATGCCTCGCGTGCGTCATAGGATGCGTTGCCGCAGGGGGAGCACTAGACGTCAACCCCGGCACGCTCCCTCCAGCCCCTCAACAGAGTCGACTTCCGGCCAGTCCAGTGATTATTACTTAGGTCGATATCCAAATACTAGGAGTGGGCGGGGTCATCTTGTAGCATCTGGCCACCGTATGGATTCCCCTGCTCCTGGCTTCCCCACCGTTAGTTCACCTTCTCCCACGACGCGCACTGCGCAATTTTCCTTTAATTGCTCTCTCAACCGCCCAAGAATCACGGCTTTAGTCACTGTGGTCTTCTGCGAGGAGGCCCAAACGGAGGAAGAATGCACCTGTCCGGCGGGTCTGAGCTCGGAAAAAGCCGGCCAGCATTCGGGCCTTCAGGAGGGGAGCCGTGGCATGCATGTGGAGGTAGCACCTAGCGATCCTGGACCTTCCGAAGGATGGTGCCGAATCGTGGAGGAACCACCAGAGGAGTAGTTTGGTTAATTTGTTTTTCTTGCTTAGCAGGCCCACTTAATTGGGCTGCTTTTAGATTATTTTACTGTGCTGGACCTTTGTAATATTTTTGAATTCTGTAAATTAAACGTTCAAGACTGGTTTCCCCGTATGAGGGCAGTCTTCTTAATTTTTTGATTTTTTGATGACAAATTTGCCATGAGTCTGGCCAGGCAATGTTTTTGACTTCGATGTAATTTTATTCGCAATGTTAATAGATTAACTTTACTTAGAATTCTCACATGATTAGCATTTTTCTTGATCTGTTCAAGGATTTTGGGTACTTTAATTTGTATTTGGAACAATGGACGTCGGTACTCTATCTGTTGCTTTACTATTCTACATACTGCTATTTCACTCTCTTATAGATGCCTCGGGCATATTTGGATGCTTTCTCAGATTGTCGATAATCTCCATGTGGACCGTTACTGGGTTTTATATCATGTCCCTGTATGTGACATGGGGTATTTTTCTATCATTTTCTCGGGTGGGACTTCCACTTTTCTGATGTGATGGTCTCCACTCGATGTGAAATGTAATGATCATGGACTGCTTATCATGATAATATATTCAGTAGCGTTTTTTCTTTCCAAAAAAAATGATTAATGTTTATCATTCTCCGGGCTTTCAAACTATCAATGCTTATCTTATACTGCTGGTTTATCTAAGATATCGATATGGTTTTGATGGTCTTTTTATATTTTGGACATATAACACTCCTCACATGATTAGCATTTTTCTTTGTTCAAGGATTTTGGGTAATTTAATTTGTATTTGGAACAATGGACGTCGGTACTCTATCTATTGCTTTACTATTCTACATACTGCTATTTCACTTTCTTATAGATGCCTCGGGCATATTTGGATGCTTTCTCAGATTTGTCGATAATCTCCATGTGGACCGTTACTGGGTTTTATATCAAGTCGCTGTATGTGACATGGGGTATTTTTCTATCTCAGTTGCTTGGGGTGGACTTCACTTTTCTGGATGGATATTTGGGTTCCAATCTTCAGATGTGAAAATGTAATGATTTCATGGACTGTTTTACTTCATATAATATATTCAAAACAACGCTTTTTCTCTTGTGAAAAAAAAATGATTAATGTTTATCACTCTGCCTTCAAAACTAGCGATGCTGGTCTATGTTGCTGGTTTATTGATATGGTCTGATGGTCTTTTTATATTTTCGACATATCACACTCCTCACATGATTAGCGTTTTTCTCTGTTCAAGGATTTTGGGTACTTTAATTTGTATTTGGAACAATGGACGTCGGTACTCTATCTGTTGCTTTACTATTCTACATACTGCCATTTCACTTTCTTATAGATGCCTCGGGCATATTTGGATGCTTTCTCAGATTGTCGATAATCTCCATGTGGACCGTTACTGGGTTTTATATCATGTCCCCGTATGTGACATGGGGTATTTTTCTATCATTGTCTGGGGTGGGACTTCCACTTTTCTGGATGGATATTTGGGTTCCAATCTTCAGATGTGAAAATGTAATGACTTCATGGACTGTTTTACTTCATATAATATATTCAAAACAACGTTTTTTCTCTTGTGAAAAAAAAATGATTGATGTTTATCACTCTGCCTTCAAAACTAGCGATGCTGGTCTATGTTGCTGGTTTATTGATATGGTCTGATGGTCTTTTTATATTTTGGACATATCACACTCCTCACATGATTAGCGTTTTTCTCTGTTCAAGGATTTTGGGTACTTTAATTTGTATTTGGAACAATGGACGTCGGTACTCTATCTGTTGTTTTACTATTCTACATACTACTATTTCACTTTCTTATAGATGCCTCGGGCATATTTGGACGCTTTCTCAGATTTGTCGATAATCTCCATGTGGACCATTACTGGGTTTTATATCAAGTCCCCGTATGTGACATGGGGTATTTTTCTATCACTGTCTGGGGTGGGACTTCCACTTTTCTGGATGGATATTTGGGTTCCAATCTTCAGATGTGAAAATGTAATGATTTCATGGATCATGGTTTCATAATATATTCAAAAATGCGGTTTTTCTCATGAAAAAAATGATTGATGTTTATCATCATTTCTCTACCCCAAAACTATCGATAATGGGTAAAGGCTATTTGTTTTATTATTATGTATTCAGCGTCTTTATATTTCGATATATATCAGCACTCCTCACATGATTGCGTTTTTCTGCTATATAGGATTTTGGGTACTTTAATTTGTGTTTAAACAATGGACGCTGTGATTTCATTCTGTTGTTTTACTATTCTACATAATCGTTATTTCACTTTTAATTACATGTTTCGCATATTTGATGCTTTTCGATGAGCCGAGAATTTGGTGGACCGCATCGGGTTTATCAAGTCCCTGTATGTGACATGGGGTATTTTTCTATCACTGTCCGGGGTGGGACTTCCACTTTTCTGGATGGATATTTGGGTTCCAATCTTCAGATGTGAAAATGTAATAACTTCATGGACTGTTTTACTTCATATAATATATTCAAAACAACGTTTTTTCTCTTGTGAAAGAAAAATGATTAATGTTTATCACTCTGCCTTCAAAACTAGCGATGCTGGTCTATGTTGCTGGTTTATTGATATGGTCTGATGGTATTTTTATATTTTGGACATATTCGTTTTTCTCTGTTGCAGGGTTTTGGGTACTTTAATTTGTATTTGGAACAATGGACGTCGGTACTCTATCTGTTGCTTTACTATTCTACATACTGCTATTTCACTTTCATGGACTGTTTTACTTCATATAATATATTCAAAACAGCGTTTCTCGTCTTTTAAAGTTTCAATTTTTTTTTTAAAATTGAACCCTCCATCGGTCTACCGACGCCTTGTAGACGTCGGAACTGCGACAACATAGAAACGTTGGAAGAGAGACAGTATGAAAATGTCGAACCACATTTCGTCGGAATTGCGACAGGTTACAAACGTCGGAAGAGCAACGTTCCAAACGTCGGACCACATATCGTCGGAATTGCGACAGATTACAAACGTCGAAAGAGCGACGTACCAAACATCGGACCACATATCGTCGACATTGCGACATATTACAGACGTCGGAAGAGCGACGTCCAAAACGTCGGACCACGTTGGGTCGAAATTACGACGGCTTTTAGGCGTCGGAAGAGCGACGTTCCAAACGTTGAACCACATTTCATCGGAAGTGCGACATTTTACAAACGTCAGAGGCGCGACAGTTTGTGAGACGTCAGAAAAGTGACGCTTTTTCGGAAGCGACGAAAGAGGTGTCGATAGTGCGACACTTTTTACGTGCATCGGAACTGCGACGGCAGGACAAACCACAGTTTGTCTGCCCTTGAACTGTCGCGCTTGCGACGACTATGTGTCGGAATAGCGACGAATTGGCCATCGGAATTTCCGCCAAATTTTCTAGTGAATGCCCGTAGTTGCTGCAGAAGGCACATGCGTGATTGGTACGTAGAAATTTTCCTTTACCTTTGGTGGTAGGTTCCTTTTTATGGGAACGCGGTGTCGCAATGTCTGTTTCGGAGCCAAGGAGTGGTTTTAATTCATCCAGCTCCATACATATATGGGTAGGGTGACCTATTACGCCACATATGGCACAGACTAGTGATTCCTGCAGTATGGCGGGGGTCACCATCTTCTTTCCTCTCTTTTCGGTTTTCCTAGTTGTGATCACCAATTTTGCAATGGGAACTACCTTTGCAAGGGTGGCCTCAACTGTTTCTTGGATGGGTAGGGCCTCCTCGGGACTGAGGGGCTTCAACCCTGTGGCAGTAACATGGATGGCTCCTATTCTGGAAGGGGGAAAGAGGTACCAAACTGGGAATTCCAACGATATGTTGGGTAACACCAGTGTTGCCAAAACCTGCTAGGGGAGACGAAGCTAGCTGGGGGGTAGAGGAAAGGGGTTTGGGAGGTGGCATAGGCTAGGGTGGTTGTTGTGGCCGATGCCTCGGTTTCATTACTGCTTGTGTCCGTGTCATTACAAGCTTCGGTGCTTGATGTAGACATCATGCACACCGGAGCACCTGTAGCATTTGGTGATGACTCATGCATAATGGGAGGATCTCCTAGGAATGACCCTAGAATGGATGACGGTTTGAATTGGCCGGGGCCATATTCTTAGTATTGTGAAAGCGTATCTGTGGATGTACCTACATAGGGTAGGATTACATCAGTTTTTGTTATGGGATGCTTCTCGCTATGCGTCAATTGGTCTACAGTAATGATGCGATCCTCGTGAGGGAACATCATAATGCGGAAGACGGAGGAGGCTATGGCAGACATGGAGTATATATAACTCCACTCGAGGAGTATATTGTAGTCCAAGGGAGTGTCCAAGACTTCAATGTCTATGTGTACCATGTTTCTGTCTAAACAGATCGGGACATTTGGTAGAGGCCAACGAGAGTCGAAGGACGGTCGTCGTATGCTCGAAGCGTGATGACAGAGGGTTTTAGTTTGGGAGAACCTAACTTCTACCAAACATTTTTTGATATGATGCATGTCGATGCACCCTCGTCTATGACACATCGATGAATAGTGATATTCTAGACTGACACTGGTATCTGGAAGGAGACCATGGAAGGAAGCCTAGGGCTGGCTTTGTCTAAGTCAAAGTCCATTAGGTGTGTATCGTCAGGATCGATAGTGCCTAATGCGGAAAATAGGGCTTTCTGTTGTTTTGGACATAACTGCAGTACTTCCAGAGCTGACATAGCAGAGGGATATTGTGCTAAATCATCCACAATGCTGTAATTATGGACTACTTTGGAGTGGTTTCCGACTTGCCTATTAGGTCCCTTTGCCATCTTTGGCAATGGTTCTATAGGCATCTTTGAAATGCTCAAAGGTGTAGTCATGGCACTGGTACTTTGTTGGAACGGGGTCTCCTAACAAGCTACAAAACCAGTCTATTTTTTGTTTTTTTTGTTATATTTAGTATAGCGCAGGGGTTTTGGGATGTTTCAAAGCCCCGAAAAGCATTGTAATGGGGTTAAAGGGTAAACTAGGGGTCTGAAAACCATGGGTTGCAGACCATAGGAATGTTAAAGCTAGATTTTTATAAATAGAGAGGCATTTCGGATTGTAAGAGGTAAGAATTGGCTAAGATATTGATGCGATATATTGTGTAAGTGATATGTTGGGATTTTTGGGGAACAGACTCCTGCTGGTTGTGTGCACGGAGATCCTAGTCCAGTTGTGTGCGAACCTTGCTGCTGTGTGCGCAGGTTGGGAAGGGAATTGTAAGGGTAACGAATGAATGAATATACAAGATTATTGGATCCGAATCTGTGAGTACTATTGAATGGATTGCTGGTAATTACTGTGTTATGCATTTATCTGTCTTTGCGCTGCGAAGGTCTGTATATTGAATGATTGATCTATTCTGCTTTGGTTATATCACGCTGCGAAAGTCTATGTATTGAAGTAAATCTAGATCTGTTATGTTTGAGTATGTAATGCTGTGTTAATGTTATGAGAAGCATATAATTGTAGATCTATTGTACGTGGATGAAATTGGACATATACTTGACCCTACACAGAGATAATCTGAATAGAATGCAGCCCTGCTTGCCTTACCCTTCCTTTCTCAGTGTGCAGAAACCTAGTTCCAACACCCACCCATACTACTTCAGGTGAGACTGTGACTTGTGCAAGCAGGTCACTGCCGAAAGGGACAATAGTATAGGGGTTTGTTGGAAAACCTTGCACACCAAACCTAGGTCAGGACCCCTCAAGCCAACAAATGGTTCTGTTCTCGGGACAAGAAGAAATTTGAGAAAGGGATTGGGTAATGACAAGAGAATACTGGAAGCCTAAAAGAAAAGAGATCGAGGACTGGTTCGAAAGGCAGATCCAGGAGTTTGCAGTAAGAGAAAACCAAAGCGAAAAATTAACGACGGAAAGGTGGAAGAATAGGTACATTCTTACTGAAAGCTACGAAATATTCTTTGTAACCTTTGCAATTGAGTTTCAGGAGTGGCTGGCCAGGCTGGTATAATTCCAGAAGTGCTGGAAGGATGAGCGAGTCACTCACTGGACTCCCAATCTGCTTGAACGGTTGGAGAGAACCGATAACACTATTACACGCACGATGGATCACTGGGTGGATAGTGTGCTAGGAGGCTTTCTGATAGATTTTGCCATTGATCAATCTGTATCATACTCTGAGGCCAAGTGACGATTCTTCAAAGGATTTGGGGGTAAGTTTCTAATAATGTTACCATTACTAATCAAGAAGTTGTTGTGCGAAAAGAGAATTCTGTGTAGCCATACAGACTGAATGACCTCGGATCCAGACGGGAGTGCGACACGTAGTGGTAAGTATTATCGGACCAACGTTGACAGAGGAAGGGCCGCCTATAGCCCAGTTAAGGAACCAGCCACATCACCACCTAGGGTATGCAGGGGTAAGAACTCACCTATAACTTCGTCCCTAGATAGTGATATGGCTGCACATATAAAACTACCTACCTTCAAGGGGGTAGGAGATGAGGACATGGATCGATTTTGGTTCATTGCAGACTCTGTTTGGACTGCGCAGAATGTGGAAAGTGATACAATCAAAAGGGCGCAGCTGTCTTTAGCATTCGAAGATAGAACTCTAGACTGGTATATGCGATATGTTGCCCAGAATGGAACCACTTCCATTCAGGATATTAAGAATGCTCCGAAGCAACAATTCCGCAAACCAAATTCCTATTCCCAGTTAGTAGCGGACGTAAAAGACTTCAAACAGGGTGCGTTTGAATCAGTGTGGGAGGCGGATCAACGACTGAAGAAGGCAATTAGGGAAGGAGGGTTCGAGTATGATGATAGACAACATACATAATGGTTCATCGCCATATTGTTACCTCACCTACGCACGCCCATGAATCAGAAGACCTTTGAATTGCAGGAGAAAGCTGTAGAAGCTGCTATGAATTTAGAAGCTGCTCCCCGGGAGGATACCTCGGCAGGATTCCAACAGATCTGGGAACAACTTGGAGCTATGCACCTAGAGATACAGAACCTACGAAAAGAGTGAGGAAAATACATCTGCGCAAATATCTGGTGTATACGTTTCCAAGTGTCTGGTCACACAAAGGATCAGTGCCCTCTACTGGCTGATTATATCCAATCTGGAGGACCTATCCCGCTATGCCCAGGGGTAAGTAGGGAAACTACCCTGTTGCGACCAGGATCAAGTGGATCTGCGCTGTGGTGTGATGATTGCCGGGTAGCAGGCCTCCATGATACGAACCATTGCCCTCGGCTGGGTGCATATGTCCCAGAGCTAAAACAGCAATGGTGTCGATTCTGTCGATCCATAGGACATGACGAGTAGAATTTCTGAATGTATGACTTGATGATAGATCGCGGGAACTTATATCGGGTGTAATCAGACCCTGCGTCGCTTAGACTGACTGTGCACTTTGGAGGATCACCGGCCCGAGGCAGAGGAGGCCGGGGAGGAAGTGCAGGCCGAGGATGAGGTCAGCTGATTTTTTATAATTGTGGAGAAATAGGGCACTTTGCCAAAGAATGCCCCAATCCCACCCGACCGTCATGTAAATACTACAAACAGTTGGACCATGAGGTAGAATAATGCCTGATCTTGATAGCCAGAATGCAGGAAAAGCATCCTACCCCTACGCAGAACGTACAAAGGGTTAAAACTGAGCTAAGAGAAGTAGATCCAAGTGTAAAGGTCATAACACATAGTGGGATGGACACCAAGGGAAGCAAAGAGGTACCCTATGAAGAACAGGCACTAGCAGCAGCCCTTGCGCAGTCCTAAAGCGAGGAAGAAATTGATACTTTTTTTAAGGCATGTCTGAAATTACTCAGGAACCCGCAGGCCGTAAGAAACCTCCTGGCTTTAATGAACACCTGTGCAACTCGGCCCACCTTGATCCCTGAGACCAAGGATGTGCACAAACTGTACAGCTCTAAGAAACGCACAGGGAAAGAAATGTGGCTAACTGCATGAATCGGGTACTATGAAATGGATCAAGTTATCTTGGATCTTGGATTTGATGCCAATGTTTTACCTAAGAAAACTTGGAAATGAATGGGGAAGCCCAAATTGGAATGGTCCACTATCCAGCTACGCATGGTGAACCAACAGAAAATCATTCCCTTGGGTAGGTTACCAAAGGTTATGGTTGACATTGCAGGGGCAAGGGTCCTAGCTGACTTTGAAGTAATTGAGATAGTCGAAGATGCGAAACCCTACCCTGCACTCCTCAGACTAGATTGGGAAATAGATATGAGGGGCATTATTAACCTAAAGAAACGAATCATGGTGTTTGAAAGCAGAAGTACGCGTGTCATAGTACCCCTGGATCTCGCGGAAGGTGCCCGGTATACCGAGCCTATCCACACGAGGGAAGACTTAGATCATATCTATAAGATCACTGCGCAAGATGAAGATCGGGTTAACCCCACGGATGAAGTGCTGCTCTGTTGGGAAAAGGACATTGAATGATTTTTTTACTCCAATGAGGAGCTAGAGAACTGGCAAAGCCGGCTGCATGAGGTTTCGACACTTCACAGCCTTCAGATTGTCAGAAGCTTCCGTCGCATCTCTACCATGGCACGAACCTTGCCTTGCCAAGAGGCCATAGATGACACTCCAAAGCCTGCGAAGCCTAAGGGATCCATGGAATGTAGGTCCGAGGCACTAACACTAACCTGGTATGAAGCACCTACGCAGGGACCTGTCTCCCCTACCCGAAGGAAGTACTGGAGTAGGGTAATCCTGCATATAGAGAACCCCTTAGCCAGATGGGCCCCAAAATCGGTTGACCCACGTGATGACCTGCTTGCTCAAGGGTGTGCTCGGCCCTTGCCCAACTAGATTACGGACCTGTCTACAATCATTAGTATCTGGGAGAATTTTTGGACGACTGAAGAATTAAATCACCTACGAATGTATGACGAAGTTGTCCTGCACAAGAATGCTCCTTCCACGATCTACATAAATGCCTCGAAAAGACTCCCGATCGACTTGAAGGCTCACTGTGTGTCAACCGTCCGTCGAAGTACAAAAGGACCTCCAACGCGTCAACCACGTCCTGACATCACGAGGACGCGACCTTGGATACAAAGGAAGAATATCAACTCATCCCGAGTTAATGCGAAAAGACACGTACAAACACAGGAAAAGGGCAGTAGATTATCAATATCACCATTTATGATAAGCATGATCGAGGGTACATGCCACATACGAGCTACCTTGCCATTAAGTAGCTTCGATTGGGGCGCGGATGGCTAGAAGATGATGGCTTGGGCTATTTATTCAATTGTCAAGCGGTATTGGCCACCTGCATTATGGTTTTTTCTACTTATTTCTACGATTCATATCGCTCGTCTCTCCGTTATGGATCCCAACGCACAGGAGGAACTAATAAGAGGGACGAGAGGCGCTGAGTGCAGTAATAGGAGTGCACGTGAGCTGCTGCCTAGAAGGATTAGCTACAAACCAAGTTCAGCAGGAACTTTGTGGTACCGAGACCTGCTATGACATCTCCGCCATTTCCAGGCCCCGCCCGCTAGAAGCAACATATGTTTACTCCCCCGCATTGTCACTTCTGAACCGAGTTCTGGGGACATACAAGTCGACTTAGCATGACTCTCTACTATAGAGCTACGAAGACTGTCTGCCAGCATATTGCAAGAAGTACACCGCCGTGGCCAAGAAAGACGCAAGAAGTATGACCTGACCCCGGAAGAACGTGCCCAACGAATTGTCGTGGTCACTAACGCCACACACATTATTCAGGAACAACTAGTGTAGGGAGCCTAATTGTTTGAAGAGGCTATGCAGCTATGGACAAAAGCATTGCACCACCCCACGCTTTAGCATGCCCAAAGGGAATTGACGCAGGCAGAAGATGCTCTAGATCAACTTCGGGCCTCTACACCTCCCCCCGGCCACACGCAGTGCTTGGTCGCCATGCACCATATTGAGAACCTTCATCACTCCAAGAAGATTGCGTACAAAAAGTTGAAACCATGGACTGATGCTGCACTCCAGCTTGCACATGATGCGCAGTCTGCCATTGCACACCTCCACCGGTTGTTGGAACACATTGGTCTAGATCTCGATGGTCCTGCTTCTCTGACAATGATCAATATTGTGCAACACGCGGCAGTCCGAAGCAAGGAAGTACTTTCACCCCTCCTTCGCTTCCTAGCTACCTTACGCACACAGTTTGAAGGCGCACCACCAAAGTGACTCAGGACGAGTCACAAGATTGTGTTAGGGGACTGTTGGAACGGGGTCTCCTAATAAGCTACAAAACCAGTCTATTTTTTGTTATTTTGTTATATTTAGTATAGTGCAGGGGTTTTGGGGTGGGTCAAAGCCTCGAAAAGCATTGTAATGGGGTTAAAGGGTAAACTAGGGGTTCAAAAACCATGGGTTGCGGAGCATAGGAATGTTAAAGCTAGATTGTTATAAATAGAGAGGCATTTCGGATTGTAAGAGGTAAGAATTGGCTAAGCTATTAATGTGATTTGTTGTGTAAGCGATCTGTTGGGGTTTTTGGGGAACGGACTCCTACTGGCTGTGTGCATGGAGATCCTAGTCCAACTGTGTGCGGACCCTGCTTCTGTGTGTGCAGGTTGGGAAGGGAATTGTAAGGGTAACGAATGAATGAATATGCAAGATTATTGGATCTGAATCTATGAGTACTATTGAATGGATTGCTGGAAATTACTGTGTTATGCATTTCTCTATCTTTGCGCTAAAAAGGTATGTATATTGAATGATTGATCTATTTTGCTTTGGTTATATCATGCTGCGAAATTCTGTGTATTGAAGTAAATATAGATATGTTCTGTTCAGGTATGTAATGATGTGTTAATGTTATGAGAAGCATATAATTGTAGATCTAGTGTACGTGGATGCAATTGGACATATACTTTACCCTGCGCAGAGATAATCTGAACAGAACGCAACCCTACTTTCCTTACCCTTCCTTTCTCAGGGTGTAGAAACCTGGTTCTATCACCCACCCATACTACTTCGGGTGAGATTGTGACCTGCGCAAGCAGGTCACTGCCGAAAGGGCCAGTAGTATACAGGTTTGTTGGCAAACCTTGCACACCAAACCTGGGTCAGGACCCCTCAAGCCAACATACTTTCCCCTAACGTATTGGTGTCTGGTAGGGTGTTGTAATTGCGATTCCGTGTTTGGAAAAACATATCTTCTCCAGTCACGTAGTTTTCATGGCTTCTTTCCTGGAGTCGTCTGGGTTTTTCTGGTGAGTTCTGACCGTCCCTTGATTGGGGAAAGGTTCTTGCATCATAGTTTTTTGCTGGGAAGATCCTCCTTTTCC
Source organism: Pinus albicaulis (assembly GCA_034641835.2). Classification (NCBI taxonomy): domain Eukaryota; kingdom Viridiplantae; phylum Streptophyta; class Pinopsida; order Pinales; family Pinaceae; genus Pinus; species Pinus albicaulis. The sequence continues at coordinate 50,214 of JAXQQM020086944.1, read as the reverse complement.
TCAGTTATTATGTAGCTTTTTTAGCTCGGGGATATTGAGGCAGTGGTTAGTATAGTGACCATACTCACCACCTATAGAACATGAATGGTTTGTTTGAAGAGGTGGCCTTTTTCTCTATCTTTGGGCATTGCTCAACTCCTGGTTTTGATTCCGGTTGGAGGCTGGGATCGTGGTGGGCACTGTTGGTTATTGCCCCCCTGTCTAGGGTTCCCTTTTGGCTTGTTTTTGGAATTTTTCTTCACCATGTTAGGAGGGTAGTTCTCCTAGTTGTATTGGTGTGGTTGGTTTTGGGACGACTGCACAAAGTTCACCTATGCATTGGTTTGCGTAGCTGGGTCATGTGATGGGCTGGGACCTGCGGCTAACGTGGTCCCCGGTTCAGCACCGTCGTTGGGGGGAGCTCGCGTCGTTGCTTTCCCTACGTACTCGGTCCCCTGAGTCGGAGGATAGGGTCCTCCCTGGTGATATGCTTGTGCCCTATTAGTCAAATTTTGCTGAGGCATATGATGACTTTGAAAACCAGGTTGAGGCACGTTCTAGGTAGAATTGTATGTGCAACCAGGGTTTTGACTGCTGCTACCTAGGTAACCCTGGGTCATTGACCCAATTAGCCCGTCTGCAGAGTTCGACGCGCCTGGAAATTCTTGATAAGTTTGCAGGCGTGGGGCATTAGGCAGGATGTTATAAATGTATCCTGACTGCGTATAAATTAGCTCAAGCTTTTGGGCTTTGTTGATTACGTCCTCTTCGAATGTGGGATTATACTACGCCACATCCTTTGAAATCTCTGCCATCATAGTTTTCAAGAACAAATCTAAGAGCACCCGGTCGTCCAGTTTAGCTTTAGATAAACTGCGACGACGCCTCCATTCATGGAGATGGTCCGAGATATGGACGGCAGGGGTTTTTCTAAAATGCGTCTGTAATTCCATTCCGGAATCATGGTGAATGGGTAACTGAAAATATGTTAGGAACGCGGTAGCGAGGGCGCTAAAGGTTCCATTTGAAGCTGAAGGTTGCTCCATGTACCACTTCGCGGCTACTCCCATAAGAGTGTGTTGAAATAACCTCAATCGAATAGTTTCATCAATGATACTGTTCGATAAGCACCACACGTGAAAGGTCATAACATGATTACCTAGGTCTTTCGCTTGCTTGCCTTTGAACTTTGGTATATCTAAAGGGAGCTTCATGGGCATGAGAGGCCATGTAGGATCTTGTGCAATGGGGTCATTCATCAGCTTGGTTAAATCGAGAATATTCAACGAATCTAAGAAAGGTGACTGAGAGGTTGATGCCATTGCAATGTATGAAGACACAAAATTTTGGTTAGAACGAGGGTTAGTTTGCGACTTACCCTTCTGTGTATTCAACTGGCTTCCTGAATGGGACACACTCCTATACCCCCTAGGGTTCGTGGGAGGAGTGGTGTGTGGTGTGGTGTTGGGAGACTAACTAGGGTTCCCAACTATGGCTGCCCCAACAAAAGACGAACCAATAATGGTGACAGTGTTCCGTCTTTGACGCCTAAATGGCGAAAGACCGGGAACCCCTCCCAGTAATGGGGGCAGGTCCAAAAGACGCCTGGATCGACGAGGTTCTGTTGGGACCTATCAGGTGTTACCCATGTTTTTGGAAAACTTTGAGAGGATGGAGTCTATGATCAAAGAAAACCTCTTGTCACATACATAAAACAAAGCGAAAAATAAAATATTTTTTCCTTTAAATTAATCTATGTGATCAAGCAATCAAAAAAAGTGGTTTTTGTTCGTTTGCGTATGATACTCAAAATCCTAGAATACCTATGCGTCCTCACACACTCGAAATTAACTGGGCCTTGATAATATTTCTTGCGAGTGCTGGCACAACATCCCGTAAGAGCTGGCGACGCCCCTAGTCAGCCGAAGAGAATCCACCAAGGTAAGGGTAGAGGGTTTGGTGCTTGCCTACACTGTCACCTATAGGGTAAAGTTTGCCCTAGTTTTTGTCCACTAAGAACCACCGTCCCACGTGAGCGTCTAAGTCTTGGGCTTCTTGGTAGTCAGCTGACATTACCAAGTATCAGCTAGTTCAGGTAGCCCCAACTGATACCGCACGCACTGTGCCTAAGCTAACCCTCTCTGAAACGGGTCTCTGCTACACTCGGGTTTTCTTTGTTGTGGGCTGATAGGTGGATTTGAAGCTCCCTAAATACACAACTTCTATGTTTCAATATGAAGTATGATCAAGGCATCTTATTTTATGCCTACCCCCTTGATCCTAACTTAAGCTATAAATTCTTTTGTGGCCCCTGTGGGGAGAATTTAGTGAGTTTGGTTTAGTTAGTTTTAGGTGTCTTTGCTTCGCTTAGTGGGTGAGTGTGTGTGAGCACAAAGTGGACAAGAACATAGTTTGAACGTGTGTATATCGTTGATCCTTTACAAAATCCCCTATTTAAACTATGTTGTATTGTTCCTGGCTCAAATGAAAAACATGTGTGGATAATGGGCCGCTTTCAAGTTTTCCTAGTTAATCTATGTGACAAACTATAGGGAGATGGAGAATTGTAAATAGGGAGCGTTCATGTGCTTACCTAGGATCACTGAAGGGTGGAAAGGTAGCAGAGATTACTTTCTCTTCTATAAACAATTCAATCCTAGTCCCGAAATTCCTAGTGCAAAAATTGAACTAAACTAAAAACTTCTACACTAGAAAAAAGAAAACTAGCTATGCATGCATGGTCTTGGGCCACTTACTTTGGCTAGTTATCTAGGTGCCTAAGTACCAAAATTTGCAAAACATAAAATCTTTTCGGAATGCAAGTTATTTTTCCCCCCTACTTAAACTATCTGTGAACTTTTCAAAAATCAACTTGAAGTAAAACTAACACTAAGCCTACAACAAGTAGCTAAGAGTGAGTTTTAACAAGCTGCAGGGTACCACAACCAGTGCTGGCATGTGTATTAGGGTCTGTCAAGCACCTTACAAGTAGAAAAAGATAGAACTTAGGGATAAATTTCTCATTCTATAATTTGCGTGCAAAAGGCTAAGACAGGTGTGCTTTCTGCGCGCGGGTCAACACTAAACATGCGCCCTACGCGTCTATGAGGAAAAAACACATGCAAATTCTTGCAAGTAAAAATTTTAGGAGTTTCTCTTCTTCAGTCTATCACTTGGGATGAACTAGGGACTGCAAGAGAGATCAGGGGAATTTCAGCTCCACTCCACAGCATAGACAGAGGTCTCCTACAAAAGAAGGCAAAACCACATAAAATTGGTAATAAAACATTAGTGGAGTCACCAATTCAATTGTAGTGTGTTTGGTGCACGTACGTACGAAAATACACCAGCTTAAGGGGTGTGGTTTACCCTGCTAAACTATTTGTAATAGGAAGAAAGAAGTGGAGTCAATAAGCATACTATATAGAGGAAAAATAATGCATATGTAAACTAAAACTAAACAGAAGTTCTCAAAAGATTCAAACGACAAAAATAATTAAAACGGTGGCTCTAGGCCCCTCTTATTGAGCGCTGGTAGTAAGAAGAGTGAAACTTTACCCTCTTGACAAAGGGCCCTAGACAATGGTTCTAGGTCCCAATGCAAGGATGTTTTTATCCTAAGCTTGCCTCGGTGCAGTCCCCCTCTCTCTCTACTGCGTTGGACTGAATTTGTTGGATGGCCAATAAATGAGTCCCCTCTATCTTCAGCTCCAGGTCACACACTGCATAACAATGTAATCACCAATTCTTCATCTCATGGTGGCTTTATATAGGAGATTTTAGATCCTCCCTTCCCTCTCTTGGTACATAGAGGATGGTGACCCAAGAGAGGGGTATGAGTCCTTTGTGTGCTCCAAATATTCCATTGTGTGCTCACATAGTTTCTAAGGAGGCGTTGGTGGCTGTCCTTAGGCGGCTTCAAGTAAGGAGTGACTTGTCCTTTTTTTTGTGTGGTCCTAGATAGTGACATTTCGCCACTCCCAGGAATGCCCGCATATCGAGAAAAAAGGCACGCAGAAGGCACTCTTCTCGAAGGATTATGCGCGCAAATAGCATTTAGAACTAGTTCAAATTTGATTTTCCTCAGACCTTAGAAATTTTTAAATACTTTCCAGATTTCATAATGTCTTCCAGCCCTGTAAATCCTTTGGCTTGACATAAATTAATGTCATCTTCTACTGTACAATTTTCTAGTGTTAACAGGAAGGATTACGTTGAAGCGCTTGAATTTGTGATTGAAAAGTTGAGGAAGGAGCTTGAGGAAAAGAACCATCAATTGGAGAAAGTGAAGAGCACCATTCCAATGAAAAAATTTGGCAGCAATTTTCAAAAGGGTCAGACAAGTTTGCATGCAAGAGAGAATGATAAAGTAAATCCAAAGAATCCTACAACAAATAATGCCATCCACCAGAAACAACAAAAAGGGAAACCAAAAGGAGCTTTTACATCTAGAAGATTATTTTCTCGTATGGTTGGAGGTAGCAGTTTTCAGAGGAGAAGTCAAAACTCCTTTCCCCCCTTGATGGATGAGATTGGGTGCTTCAATTGTCACAATTTTGGTCATGTGGAAGCTGATTGTAGAAGGAAAATGCACTCATCCATGCAACAATACTATCATCCAAGATAATGATCTGCTTTTAGGTATACGAGTTCATTTAATGGATATCATTTTGCGTGTAACTTATTTGGGCATAAAGCCACTAATTACATATCTAGCATGAGAAGAAGGAGGTCATGCATGAGTAAAAAAACATCATATACTTGGCTACATATCTTGGAAATATAGAGTTTTATATGTGCCATAATTTTGGACACATGGCCAAGGATTGCAAGATTCCTAGATCTTTAAGGCAATTTGTTCAAAATCAGTAGTCGAGGGAAAATGTGCAACCAAGGAACACATGGAAGAAGGAGAAGCAGCTAGGAATATGTGTCATTGCACTTTGTTCTCGTGATGTGGATGATGTGTGGTATATAGATAGTGGATGCTCACACCATATGTTATAAGATAGGAGAAATTTTCCTTTTCTCAATAAAACCAAGGATGGGTGTGTTGTGTTTGAAGGTAGTGAAATAACTAGAGTGTTGGGAAGCGACAAAGCCAATCTTGGTGAGAAAAGGAAAAATTCATAATATGTTTGGCTCATTGAAGGCCTAAAGCATAATATCTTGAGTGTGAGCCAAATGGTTGATGGAGGAAAATAAGTGATCTTCAAATCCAAAGGTTTCATCATCTAGAAGGGAGGATCAAAGAAAGTGATTGCTAGAGGAATCAAGACCCCAGATAATGTATATGTGTTGAACAAAAGAGTGAAAATTAAGAAGATACCAAGAGAGTACTCCTCATCAGATTAAAAGTAGATGATATCAATCCCTACTGTAGTCCATTCTTGCATGTTAGATCTACTTGATTGAAACAGTATGCATGAGACTAGCATGGTCTCAGGGGGAGTGTTAGAAGCTTGATTTAGTTCCTTCATGCACTTTCATATCAGCCGTATCACTTCATATGAGGTACATCATGCTCAAGGGGAGCCATGTTTTTCAAGGCTTGATTTTTATGTTTATTTACGTTGATTATTATTTTGTGCAGCGAAATTATTATTTTATATGAGTGGAAAATACATGTATATCAACCTTGTTGAAACATTCATTGATTATCTTTCAGCTATATTGTCACTGATGATTTTTGGAGCAGTTGCATGTTGATTTCTTGTGATGTTATTTGATATTTTAAAACCACATGGTTGTCTTATGCATATGGTTAAGGTGTGATGGAGGATCACACATTCATGGGAAGCATATGTGCTTCCTAATGGATTTGCAAAATGATGACATTGTTTTATGCACGATGATTTTTATTGTTGTTGTCACATTTTCCTATTTGGATCATCTAGAATTTATGTACCTCATTGCTTATGTCTCTACTTCTATATGGATCATGTATGTTGCTGATATATTTTAGATGGTTGAATTATATGTTTCAATTGCATGGAGAAAGAGAGAGCATGATCATGCTTATGGTGTGTTGGATATTCATATGGTTGAGTCATGTTGATTCATATGGCTGATTATATATGGAGAGATTGTTGTTGGATGGACATAGATCAGTCTCAGGTGTTGGATTGAGGTTGACATCAATGGAAAAGGGGGAGTTTGTTGGTATTATATTGTTGGCATTGGTATCAATAGGGCCTTGGTGTTGTTCATCATATGCCTATGTCCACCTCATGATGTGTGATGAGTGTTTGGTTATTAAAGTGTTCAAATTGATGGTATTGTAAATTGGCATTATTGTCAACATACTTATGACTAGACCTAGTGTCGGTGATCTAGAGGTTGAGTAGAGATGGATTCTACATGTGGTGTTGGATTGAGGACTGGTACGTTGTGTTGATTGGAGATGTTGTTGTTGTAGGTGGTTGGAGTGCTGCTCTAGGTGTTGCATATGTCTCTACATGTCTTGGAGACATTAGATTGTTGCTACATGTGTTGAGTTGTGGTTGTTTATGTTGGAGATGCTTCTACCAGTGATGGAGATAGTTGTATGACTTGGCGGTGCTGCTGCAGGACTTAGAGATGCTTCTATAGGTGTTGAAGATGTTTTTATTGGTTTTGGTTACTTCTTAAGAAGCTGGAGGTGTTGGTCTTGGTACTTATAAGGTATAAAGAATAGGTATTGCATGTCATTCACTTGTTCCTAGCCTATTTAATCAGTTTCATACTTGACACAAATGTGGGACCTCCAGAAGTTAATAAAAGTTGAAGATATCAAAAGTCATGTGGAGTTAGTGGTTTGATAGAGTCAGTGAGTTGAATCTAGATCAAATCAATCATATGAACAGAGTTGTGTAGCCCAGTAGTTCTGTGTAATTATTGAGTTGATTACTTCAGTTCATATACATATTGGACGAAGCTCAATGCTAGTACAGTTGATTATCCTAGTGTGCTGAGTAAGAGTGATTTTGGAGAAGAGTATGCAAGTTGTGTGAGGTTTGTATTATATAATTTCTGAAGCAGTTTGTAGTTCTAGCGACAGTGAGCCAAAGTATGCTTCAAACATTATGTTTATGTAGTGAGTGAGGTGTTGATGTGTGGATTGGAGTAGAGTTTTGAGGAGAATGTTTTGCAGCTTGTGTGGAGGAATTGTGTGGAGGTTTTGATTGCAGCTGGTGCTACAAATTTATTATTTGATTGTGCTTTGATATTATGTTTATGCAGGGTTCATGTTGAGCGAATTGGGATTCCATTCTAAAAAATATATGAAATGAGTCTCACATGGAGTAAGTGAAGGCACAAAGGCTTCAGAGTATACAACGACTTGGCGGATTCAGTAGAAGTAAGATATGTATCCATCCAATAGGAGTTTGATAGTCCAATGGAATTTATGCGAGGATCATTGATCATGGTGGCCTTTAGTGGATGGAAGGCCATATATCTGAGGGAGAAATAGTTTCATGTATGAAAGGGTCAACATACTGTGAATGAAGCAGAGTCTTCTGGATTATCGGTGTAAGCTAATCCATGTACAATTTTTTCAGTAGAATAATAAAAGAATTGAGCAACATAATAATAGCAGGGTGGTTTTTTTCCCTGGTGAAGGGTTTTCCACCAGAAACAATTGTGTCTATTGTTTTGACTTATTTTATGTTTGCTTGTCTAATTTGATGCTCTAATATATGGTTGTGTGTTTCAATTTGTGCATGGACTAAAAGGAGAATCATAATTTGAAAAAAAAAATTATAATGCCATCACCATTGATTCACCCCCCACCCTCTCAATAATGATATAGTTTCAAACATAGCTATCATATAGTACACAACTAGGTTGGAAACTTTATACCTGGGATGAATAAGCTACAAAAACTCCGAGAATGAGTCCATAAGAATCACGATAGTAATATTTCTTGAATCTTCCTCAAGTCATCTCCCACCGCATGGCGCAAGTTTGAATTTCCTCCTTTCCTTGCATGGTAACTCCTATGAAATATGGTTCTCAAAGAAAGTTTCTCTCAGAATTCTCCCTCTCATCCATGTACAAAGACAAAGAGCCTTCCCCTCAGAGTGCTCTTCCCTATTTGGAACTCAAACATTTTTACTATCCAACCTCCTTCCACCCATTTTACTCAAGTACCCCATTCCTTGTCGAGCTAACCAACATCTTCTCCTCTAGTGCATAAGTGAAATGACTAGCATGAATGTCATTAATTGCCACCCTCAAGTGGTATGGGGCTTTGCATGGGTATGCATTCTTCCCATTTTTCACATTAATATTAATGTGATGTCAAGTTGGGGTGGTAGGGTGGCGAGCCTACTCCAGATTCCCCGACACCCTTTGATTTGTCAGCCCCATCGAGATAAGGTTTTTAATTTTTTAATTAAAAAAAATAATAATTAATTTTTAAAGGATTGAATAACTCATTATTATTTATTTTGGGTAGAGGGTATCCTCTTTTGGTTCATATGATGTATGTAAGAGTAATATCAAGCATTTATTAAGAGTCTCGCATAATGAATGCACCATCCTTTTTGGCTTTGGTGGAGAGGAGGAATCGCATCACTGGATGGTTCATTTTTTAGCCATTTAAACGCATATCATCAAGCTCTATGTCACTCCTAAATCAATGAATCTATAATTGAGATCTAATTATTCGATGAATATTCAACCATAGGAACGAAAAATCCTACCTCAGCTTCTGGGACCAAAGAAATCCATAAGATAAAAAGGCGAACATACTCAAAGTTGTTATCGCAACACTCTAAGTAATTTCCTGGTTTCTGTCACATCTTAGAATAGAAACCTCTCCCTGCATCAACTGTTGTTGCAGCTTATCGAAGGACGATTTGGGAAAAAGATGAAACAAAGGGTGACGAAGATATTTTGTAGCAGTTTTACACATGTCTCAAGCAATCCTGAATTATGTTAACAGAAACTGCTTTTAAGGAGATTTTTTCTGGCATAAACCTTCCTCCAACGAACGACTCCAGAAACCTCTTGCTGCATTTTCTGGTTGAGAACTTGAGAGAAATGCACTAGAAACCAGAGACTTCAATTAGGCACTTTTCTGTTGGTCGTTTTTCTTGTTTGGTAACAGAGAGTGTATTATGTGCATATTAGTATATGCAGTAACATATGTACATGATGGTTTCCACATTCGAACCACATTGTTGGACGAAATATTTTTCTCCACGTATTGGACAATAGGGAGGAGACATCGACTTTATTAACCGGGTGGTGAGCTTTGACATGTTAATAGGTGGAATTTTCATAAACCAATATTATTTCCTAGATTTACTTTTCAACCAAAATTCTGTGGGTCGTTTTTTTTTGCATTTCTTTAAAAACTTATCGTTTTTTTTTTACCTAGCTTTTATACGATGTTTAAAAAAAAATTCAGAGTGGAAAGTAAAACAATTCCCGATATGAAGTTGGAGAAATTAAATTAAACATGATACTACAACTATGTTGATATACATGTATAAAAGATAAGTTAAAATGAAATTGAAATAAAAGACAGATAGATTGCACATTCTCGAAAACAAAAACAAAAACATAAACAAATGTTGATGAAATATGAGTGTATAAACAATATCTATTTCAATTGTGTTGCCATTGAAAATATCTTATTATCATTTTGCAATCTTACTTAAAGAAAACTGGGAGAATAGACATATTCATATTGATGTTTCAAACGTTAAATTTAAATCGAGGGATTAGCATGTTGATTTTGATATTTTAAATATTAAATTTAAATTGATTGATGAGATTGTTGATAATTAATTGTATAGTTTTATTTTTTTTAAATAAAGAAAATAACTACCACAATTTTTATCGTAATTATTGACTGGTATCAAAACTATGTGATTTTATCAATAGCTTGATTACAAAAAAACTTAGGAAATTTGAAGCACCATATCAATCTCATATTATGATACATTATGATAACAATAGTTCTATTTAGATTGTGATAACAATAATATTATTTAAATAACAACAATCATATATTGCTATTTGATTGTAGTTAAAGGACTCAGAGGTTGTTTATGTTTTACCGCTCATGGTATGCCACCTAGTTGTCAACCAAAGGTTTATAGTCTTGAATAACATATATATAGTAGGAAAATCTAGCATAACTCAGTTACCAAATTAGTAGTGGGGACAATCTCTATTAGCTTCTATCCATTGGTGGAGGAGCATATTTTTACCTTCAACATTGGTAATATGAAGAAGTTGGAAAATTCCCCCGTGGGCTTATGTGCATTTCTTAGTTTTAAAACTTGAGTGTTTTAGAATTGTGAGAGTGTGGCCAACATAGAGAGCTTCCTATGTGCAAAATTGGGAATGGAATTATGGATGAGGGCTTCCCAATGTTTAAGGGATTAAAAATTCATGATATAAGAAAATAAAAAAGAGTGGAAGGATTGTCAAGTGAAGAAACAATGCCCGAAATCAAAGATATGAATATATGTTTTTTTGGTAAAATGAAGATTTTGGGAACAGATAAATTACCTCATCTAAATAAATTGAGACTCCACTATTGTTGGAAGTTTGAAGCATTGGAACTTGAGAGTCGTGGTATTCCAATGTTAAATGACTTGAGGTTTCTTCAACTATACAATTTCGAGAGTATAGTGGGACCCTCTTGTTTGATCAATGTCAGAATAATGCCCTAATTTCAACATTTGTTTATACAAACTTTCCCATTGTTGAGAAGATTGGTATTGAACAAGCTATCCAGTTTAAGGGGCATTAAAATATGGGGTTGCAATGAGCTAAGAGAGTTGGATCTATTGGAGTGTTAGAAGGTAGAGAATATAGTGGGACACCATGATGTGTGGGATGACAAAACAATGTCTAAACTTCAATTGTTGAGAATAGTATAGTGTCCATTGTTGAGGAGATTTTCGATAGGAATAGAAAAACCCTCCAAGTTGCATAAAATAATTGTTTGAGTGGAGTAAAAATATAATTTGGGAAGATGAGAAAGTGAAAATTGATCTTTCTCATTTTCTCAATGCTAAGAGCACATTATAAACGTTTGTGTTATATATCATATAACTTGTAATAACATTTTTTAAATATATTTTCTCATTTTCTTGTGTAATATTTGAATATTATTTTTATATTATATACAAGATTGTTTATATAAAAGTCAATAATTTATTTTTCAATAATTTTTTTGACAAATTATAAATTATTTATAATTTTGTGAAATTTAATGTCTTATAATTTTTATAATTTGGTTTTTATTTTTAATTTTGAAAAATACTAATAATATCATATTTTATTATTTTATATTTGAATAAATATAAGAATTCCATATATGAATACATAATGTTTAATATTGGAGATTTAGAGGTGGTAAAATTTAATTTGGGAAGATGATAATATAAAAGTTAATCTTTCTCATCTTGAATGTTGAATACAAAGAAATAAAAATCACACTCCAAATTAAAAAGTTTATATTTATATGAATATGGATAATATACATGTTACTATTAGAGGACTTATCAAAATTCAACATCTAAAGAGGCACTTCACTATGAGTCCAAATAACCACTATAATTAAGATAAATTTATGTTCACCATTTTTATTGACAAAACAAAAGCATTTCCATAATGATAACAAAATTTGATGCTTGACAACTTGTTTCAAGAAACATTTGCATATCAAATAGATATTGAAAATGATGAGTTGCGAGTAATCATAATTAGAAATGGAACTCCGCGATTTCCATCTCCTAGCTATCCCAATACCCATAGAAACCAAAAAGGCTAGGCTATAATTCCAAAGTTTCCTCTGATAATTCATCTACCTTTTGACTCAACCTTTTTAGTTATGCTTGAAAGAGTATCATTGCAAAGGATAGAAGAATATTTTGGATTTCCTAAAGAATGGGGGCAATACATACATTATCCAACACAACCTTTTTACATGTCCAATCTATCACTAATTTAGAGTCATCCATGACCTCTAATTTGTATATTCCCCACTCGCTTGCAAAATGAAGAAAGGTCCATAAAGCTAAGAATTCAACCTTTGTGTTTGAGCCTTTGCTAAACAATGTTGAATGTGACTTACAAATTGTTGTAGATATTCCATTGCAATAGTTTTTCACAACAAATTTGAAAAAATCACTAAAAAATTTACTATTATTTTTTCCTTAGATTCCAAATTCTTTAGTTGATTTTCTACTTGATTAAAAAAAACAAAACCATGCACAATAGACACACACAAAAAATCCCTAAGAAACCCTTACGAGGAATACCTAGCTAGAAGGTGGGGCTCCTTTTCTCTGGTTTTTAATGGCAGAAGTTTCCTCAGACACGTAATTTTATTAATAATAGGAAAAGAAATTACATGAGGAATTTGCAAGATTTTACACCCATAGACTCCAACTCTCTTGCAATTAGGAAAATGACCTATTTATAAGCTACATGTCCTGACTTATTTTAGCTATGGACCACTTGATAAAACAACAAGTGTCCATTTACAATAAATATCCTTCTAACCAATCTACTAACTTTATTCCTATTTTAGAGCCTAAGATACGACACTATTCTAGAGTCATATATTTTGTAACAATATTCTATTTCTAAGTGTCTCTAATATTAATTTAAATATTATAATTTAATAAATATTTTATCCTAGCTTTAAACTATGATATTTGGATCATCTAACATTCCCCCCTATGATCCAAATATACATTACAACCTATACCAAGTTCATCCCTGAACTTATTAAATTTTATCTGACCAAGAGGTTTGGTGAAGATATCAGAGATCTGATCTTCTTAAGGACAATAAATCAGCTTGATGAAATCTTTTGCAATGAGTGATATGATATGATGATACTTGGTGCACATGCTTTGTCTTTGAATGAAAAACTAGATTCTTGGCAAGCTTTATTGCAGACTGGTTGTCGATGAATAACGATGTAGCTTCTGTTGGAGGAATTCCCAAGTCTTGTAAAACTCTACACGACCAAACTATCTCACATGTTGCTTCCCATGCTAATATGTACTCTGCTTTTGTTGAAGAAGTGGCCAATGTAGCTTGCTTCTTGCAACTCCAAGACATCGTAGCTGACCCCATGTTCATTAAATAACTTGAGACTGATGCCCTATCATCAATACTGCCAGCAAAGTCGGCATCTGAAAATCCACCAAGTACAAATTTTTTAGTCTTTTTGTAAAGAAGACCAAAATATTTTGTTCCTTGGATATAACAAAGAACTCTTTTGGTTGCATTCCAGTGGATGTCTCGTGGTTCCTGCATAAAGCGGGAAAGAATACTAACGGCATAAGAAAGATCTGGTTGAGTAATTTTCAGATAAATCAGGCTACCAATCAACTGTCGATAAGTAGTGTTATCCACCATTCCCCCCCCCTCACCCCTCGTTCAAATTTTGAAAGTTTCAAGTTTTGTTCCATGGGGGTAAGAATAGCCTTGAAATCATGCATTCCAAATCGTTGAAGAAATTCTGTTGCATACTTACTCTAAGAAATGAGGATATGATTTGGACGTTGGAATACTTCAATGCCAAGATAGTAGTGAAGTATTCCCAAATCTGTCATATTAAAACCTGCATGTAACTCCTTTTTCACCTGTGCAATGTGATCATCATTATTTCCAGTGATAATCAAATCATCTACATACATAACCAGAATCACCAGATTTTTACCTTGTTGGCGTACATACAAGGTATCATCAGATTCACTTCTTTGAAAGCCAACTTTCTGAAGGTATTCGTCCATTTTGGCATACCAAGCGCGGGGAGCTTGTTTTAACCCATATAAAGCCTTTATCATTTTGTAGACTTTATGTTCCTATCATTCAATTTCAAAACATGGTGGTTGTGTCATATACACTTCTTCCTGTAAATATTTGTTGAGGAAAGCACTTTTTACATCCATCTGATGAAATTTCCATCCTTTCTGGGCTGCCAATGCAAGTGTTAATCAGATGGTGTTCCATTTAGTCATAGGAGCAAAAGTTTCCTCATAATCAATCCCTTCCTACTGTGCAAACCCCTTAGAAACCAGTTTTTCTTTGTACTTGTCGATATCACCATTTTGCTTGTACTTAATTCGGTAAACCCATTTGCATCCAATGGGTTTAACATTTTGAGGACAATCAACAAGTTTCCAAGTGTCGTTGTCGAGAAATGCATGATATTCATCAACCATAGCCTGTTACCATTCTTTATGTTTTACAGCCTCTCTATAGGTAGAGGGTTTAGTAAAATAATTTGCTATCAAGGCAAAATTTCCTTCACTTCTTTGTGATCCCCTTGTTCCTATTTTATTCTACTCATTACGCCTTACATCTTTCAAAAGTTTAACTACCCATTTTTGCAATTTATGTTCATTAGTTTGAGATTGTGAAAAATCACCATCATTGTAAAGAGGGTTGATCTAAACAAATGTTCGTTGATCAACTGCAGATTATGGGGGTGGAGAGTCACTGTCAGAAGAACTGTTGCTGCTAGGAGATTTGGATGAACTGCTAGAAGAACCGGATGGTGTTGGTGAAGAAAATGGATTGGATGAATCATTTTTAGATGAAGGAAACTCTAGTTCATATCAGTTTTGTGAATTTGGTTGACTTTTTATATTTTATTTTCTTTTATCACCTTTTGTTTCTAAATTTTGAATAAGACTTTCAATTTCTTCAGCACTCTTACTCTCATTTTCATCAAAACTCACATCCCTGCTCACAATAAATTTCCCATTGGACAAAATTCGGTACCCTTTCTTCTCATCAGAATACCCAATCATTGTGCACTTCAAGCTTTTTGAGTCAATATTAGTTCGTTTTTCTTTCAGAACTAAGGCATAACATATTAATCCAAAAAATCTAAGATGTTTAACTCAAGGTTTGAAACCAAACCATTTTTTATAAGGGGTGATTCCGTCTAAAGAATCAGTTGGAGATTTGTCCTTAAGTAGACAGCTGTATGAATTACCTCGGCCAAATATATAGGACTTAACTTTTTGAAAGTTAACATAGATCTCGCTATTCCTAACAAGGTGTGGTTCATTCTTTCTACTACTCCATTTTGTTGTGGAGTGTAGACATTTGTAAGCTGTCGTTTTCTGCCATTATCCATGCAATACATTTTGAATTCATTAGAATAGAATTATCCTCCATTTTCTATTCTAAGAGTTCCAATCTTCTCCTTAACTTATTTTTTAATAAGTTGGCGAAAAGTTTTAAAATTTTCAAATGCTTCTAACTTTTGCTTCAAAAAATATACCCAAGTCATTGATCTGTATTTATACAGGAATGCAACAGAATACACATATAACCATAAATACAAAGATGCAGCAGAAATAACACTTCATTTCATTAATATCAAAGAACTGAAATTTGCTTACAGATAGAATGGAAATAAACTAGCTAGGGCATTGGTAGCTTATCTCTGAGAAGAGATGTGGCGGCTACATGCCTCTGAACTGTGTTATAATGAGGCTTGAGGGCCTATTTATTATTTAAAAACAATGGACAGCCCTAAACATCCAAAATCCTAACCCTAGGAGATGAAGCGCCAAAACTATGGGCCCCGTTTGGGTAAATTGGTGTTTCAACTTCTCGGGGACGTAACTTTGGCATACGATCTCTGTTTGACGCGCACCATACCTCATTATAAAGATATATCCGAGGCCTAAAAATTTTGATGTGAGAAACATTAGTCCATTGACCCATGTTTCTCCTGGTTTTCCTAAAAAACATTGTTTATGGCCTCAAAATGGATTCGGAAGTTCAGGACCTGAAAAAATGCTAAAAATAGTAAGTTGTGCCGAAACTGAAAAACTGAAAGAGACAATGGTGGGGCCCCAAGTGGAATAGGTGAGTGGCCACCAATATCCACCTGGATCATTCCTCCCTACTTAGGAAGCAATGGTCCCCATTTCATTGATTTCCCCCATGCGATGAGGAAAATTCTGCTGAACTTGGTTCCTAGTGAACAACTTTCCTTGGTGTAGGAGTTGGCCACCTTTGACAACCCGATATAGTTGGATCTTCTGTTGGCAAGTGTTCTTGATTTGCATGTCCATGGTACAATTTGTGGTGGCATGTTCCATGTAGTCTGGGTTTAACTGTGTTGGTGTGAGTTGTTATGCAATGTCAGAGGTGTCCAGTAGAGTTGGGGAGTAGGGACGAAGGCAGTCCACATTGAATACTCGGTGCAAACCAAGGAATGGTGGAACACTAAGCTCGAAGGAATTTTTCCCTATAGCCTTGGTGATGGTTTATGACCCATATTAGAGTGAATGAAGCTTGCGGTGGGGTCTAGTGAGGCGCTCCTTCCGCAAATGTATCCACACTTTTTCGCCCAGATGGAAGTTGTGTGGCACCTGATGTTGATCATGTCGTTGTGTGTAATTAGCATTGGCTCTGTCCAATATGTCATGACCCTGTTGGCGTATGTGTTGAATGCACTTGATGAAGTTTTTCGCTTTGTTAGCTTCAGACTGGACATGAGCCAAATTGGCCTGAGTAGCAGCAAAAGGCATGGCTACGTCAATGGGACATAGTGGCTGGAATCCCCAGCACACCTGAAAGGGGATGTGGTCGGTTGAGTTGTGGATAACCTGGTTATAACTGTGTTGTACATAGGGGAGGATCCCATCCCATGTGCCTGGATTCTTTGAATTGTACATGTGCAGAATGTGTACAATCATCATGTTGACTACCTGTGTTTGGCCATCAGTTTGGGGATGGAAAATTGTGGATTTGGTGAGCTTGGTGTCCAGCATTAAACAAATTTTGGACCAAAATGTGTTGAGGAACCTGTTGTCCCGATTTGATATGATAGATTGTGGGATCCCAAAGTGCACCCACACTCATTCAAAGAAAAGTTTAGCAGTGGCTTATGTTGTGATATTCTTCTTGCAAGCCGCCATAATGGCCATCTTCAAGAATCTGTCAACGACCACGAAAACACAGTTGTTTCCATGCATAGTAGAAGGAAGGCCCGAGATGTAATCCATGGAGATGGATTCCCAAGGTCGAATAGGGGTAGGTAGTGGAGTATAGAGGCCTTGATTCTTGATGGTCGGTTTGGAAATGGTGCAAGAAATGCAGGATCTGATGTACTTCCCGACATCCCATTGAAGGTTCGGATAATAGAAATACTTCTATAGTACTCCCACTGTTTTCTCGACCTCGAAATTCCCAATGACTCAACTGTAGTGTACTTACCATATCATCTTGGCACGCTCGCTTGAAGGAACACAAAGGTGTCCCAAGTGACATAACAGTGCATCTTTGAGGTGAAAGTTTGGAACTTGTGTACCCCCCAAGAGTGCATTGTATGCGTGGTCGAATTCTAGATCTCTCTTGTAGAGAAGCGGCCATTCAAAAGTCTCATGCCCACAAGAGTTGAGAACAGTGGTGTTAGTATGAATCCTTCGTCGAAGTGTACGAAAAAGGACCACTTTAGCTACGCATAACTAATAGCCCTAACAACAATAGTGGCTGCCAAATATCTTCAGATCTGCGGTTAGTAATAAAAATGCTGCAACAACCAGATCTATAAATGGAAAGACATTAAGCAGTAAAGTAAAGGGTTTTCTCCATGCATCCAACAGACAAGATAAGAGCACAATTTTTTGAAAAAAGTTTTATATTACAGGGCACCTGGGAGGAAAACAAGAAGGTGTATCCGGCTCTCCTCAATGGGATGGGTTCTTTGTAGTCCTCAGCACTTCAGATCTAAGCTTCCTCTCTCTAGTTGATGTAGAAAACCCAATGCAAAAAGTAGAGCTCAAAGGGGGCAAAATGGCAGAAAATGGTGACCAAGTGTATAGATCCAGAGTGATCTAGTAGGCAAAAAAAGGTGAAGAATTATGGGGAAAACCCTCCTATTTATAACAAAATATTGGGTCATTCTAGATCTTGGTGCACGATTAAAATAATGTTAACCAAATCTAGATCCACCTTTTATGGAATATTTTATTATATTTGTTGGAGGGAAAAGGTATTTGAATTGGGTCAAATCCCTTGATTAGTCAAAAATAAATAAATAAATGATTTATTTATCTTTTTAAGGAAGTGGTTGGAAGATAATCAAATAAATAATGATTTATTTAATTATTTGTGGGTGATTTGGTCATATTTAACAAGGAATATTATCTAAACAAGGTTTAAATAATTATTCCTAGAAATTAATAAGATAAATAAAGGTTTATCTAATTAATTTCTTTGATTTTGGGTTAAACATGACTGGGAATAATAATTAAATTATGGTTTAATTAATTATTCCATGAGGAAAATCAAACAAATATGAGTTTGTTTAATATTTCCTTTTGGGGTTTCCTGTTTTAACATAGTGAAAGCAGTTTTACTTAGGGTAAAACTGGTCTTACATGGTGTACTTGGGTCCATATAATGATAATAAGTTAGATGACCAAAAAATGGTGTAACAGATTGCCCCCCAGCGTGCAAGTGTCAGGAGCAAATCGTATGACCGAAGTACGTTGTAAGAACACAATCACTAGACAACAAAAGGGGTGTCAGAGAGAGAAGTGTGAGGTAGATAGTGTGCTAAAGGACTAGACCCTGAGGAGACGAGACTCGCAGGTGCAACAAGTATCTTTTTATGAGAGGGTACCTGTGCTGAAGGCGGCGGGGGAGGCATACCTATGCCCACGGAGACAAAGTACAAAAGAATAGTGTGTCCAGTAAACAAGGGACCGAACCATAAAGTACAGCTGGCATAATTAGGAGCCAGATAAAAATAGAATGAGGAATCCCACATACATGTTGTGCCTGGGATAACAGCCAGGAATTGTACAATAATATCTGAGTACATGAGATAAATACAACCCAAATGCCCCCTGTAAATGGGGAAGGGCTCACAAAATTTGACTGATACATGCAAATCGAAGAGGTGCTGCAAGTGGCTAAGGCCAACATCATCAAAATCTGGAGCTGCATCGAGGGCTGCAAAGAAGAGGTCATCCGGGCCTGTGGGGGGCTGCCTGCAGGGCCACCCCCTCATGAGGGTTGAGACATCTCACACACACCTGGGAATCATCAAGAGCTGCTGCTGGATCACTGGCCCGTCAAGTATACGAATCTCGATCATGCTGAAAAGGAGCTGGAGAAACAATCAAGTCAAGGGGAAATGAGAGATCCCCTTGCCTAATCCGACGCACCAAACAAAAGTGGAAGCTGGAACCAAGGTACACCGCCCTCTAGACCTGGCTTCTGGAATGAATGTGTTGATGTCGACAGAAGGAGGTCCGCCATAGGTGAGGCAATGAGAGATCCTCAACTAAGGCACGAGAGAAAACAGTAGAGCGACGGACAGACTGACACTAATGACGATAGTGGAAATGGGAAGGACTGAGTAGCGAATGGACGACTTCCCTTGTTAGAGCATAAAGAGCATGGATGACATGGCAGCGACTGACACAAGATCATAAGGGATAGGGGACAGTGAGACTGAAGGTCATAATGTGTGACACAAGAGAGAGACCAAGCAATGAAGGATGGAGAGCTATAGTGGGGTGCAAAGGGACGTGGTATAGACTCCATGGATGCAATGATGACTCAACTTGGATGCTCTAAACAAGGGCGACTCGATGGTGCTGCCACACAGTAAAGGCCCCAATGGGGGACCATGGAAACATGAGTACATGATGGGAACTCATGACGAAAATCAACACGAACGAAGATGAGTAAGGTGGCAAGATGGTGCCCCAAGTACAAGTGTCGTAAGTGAGTAAATTCGATTTTGAGGAGTAGATGGAGTGGCCCTTCGTGGACAAAATGGGTTCGGGTGAAGTAGCAAATAAAAATGAAAAGACAGATGCTAGCTATCTAAAAGAAAATAAAACATGAATTCCAGAAGGGAAATGCTAAGGGTAATATTTCTTAAGATAGAGTGCATTGCGAGGATTAGGAAGGGGGTGGCCTTCGAAATCCTCTAAGAGGTATGCCCCCTTACCGAGGTCCTTACTAATGATGTAAGGACCTAGCCATAATGAGTCGAAATTCCCATGACCAAGGACATCATGGGCCTGGTCATATACTAGAACAAGGTCGCCTTCGTGAAAAGTGCGAGGCTGGACTTTGCGGTCATGCTGAGCTTTGGTGCGCTTTTTGGCCGCCTCCATGGTTTGTAAGGCAACACGACGGTCTTCAGAAGCGCGCTCGAGCATGATAAGTCATTGTTCTAGAGGTTGGGTGTCAGGGAGAAGTTCAACGGCTATATGTAGAGAAGGAATTTCACACTCGATCGGTAAGACTGCCTCCTCTCCAAAAACGAGGTGGAAAGGAGTAAACTCGGTGGCGGTTTTAACAGAAGTTCGATAGGCCCACAAGGCAGGGAAGAGCATGAGATGCCAGTTGGTTTTGTGCTTATTCACCATTCGTTGGAGCATAGTTTTGAGGATTTTTTTGACTGCTTCAACTTGGCCATTACCTTGGGGGTAATAGGAGGAGGAATATTGGTGCTCAAAACCCAACAGTGAGGATAGCTCACACCATATCTCATCTTCAAAATGTCTGCCATGGTCTAAGACCAGTTGTTTGGGAACCCCGAATCGAGCTATAACATGATTAAAGAAAAAGAGGGCTGCGGTAGCTGCCGTGTTGTTGAACGTTGGCATGGCCTCAGCCCATTTGGTAAAATAGTCAACCGCCACGATGATATACTTATGGTTACCAGCGGATGGTGGGCGACACTCCATAAAGTCGATGGCCCATTTACAGAAGGGGCCGGTTGAGACGACTGGATGGAGGGGAGTTGGTGGAGCTCGCGCCTTAGGGGCGAAATGCTGGAAATTGGGACAGTGTTTGACTGCCTCAATGCAATCAGTAAAGAGAGAAGGCCAAAAATACCCAGCGCGCATGACTTTTTGGGCAGTAGCGAGACCGGAGAGGTGGCCACCGCAAACGCCGCTATGGCAGGCATTAAGGACTTGTTCAGCTTCAGCGTGTGTGAGGCAACGACGAAGGACGGTGTCAACCCCACGACGATAGAGGTCGTCGCCGATAAGGAGGTATCGGGGGGCTTGGTGTCGGATGCGTCGGCGAGCCTCACGATCAAGTTGAAGGGCGAACTTTTGGGTTCGCAAGTAAGTAAGAATGTCGCCATACCATGGGTCATCGGCAGTAATGGAAAATAAGTGTTCATCAGGAAAGTCATCATTAATTGGGGTATCTGGTGCTCTGGTAGGTAATTCAGGAATGAGCTCAGCAAGGGCTAAGCCTTTCTTACTCTTTGGTGTGACGAATTCGAGGTCGAATTCTTGGAGAATAACGACCCAACGGGCGTATTTCCCAGTGAGGATACGACGACTCAATAGGAAAGCCAAGGGGTTGGAATTAGTCACAACCTTGGTGGAGCGCATGAGGATATAATGACGAAGTTTTTGGATTGAGAACACTACAGCTAGCACTAATTTTTCTTCGAGTGAGTAGGAAACAGGGGGTCCGACAAGGTTCTTACTGACGTAATAGATCACATGCTCGATACCATTGTCATCTTCCTGGATGAGGACTCCAGCGACCGAATAGGTGGAAGCGGAGATATACAGGATGAAGTCCCTATCAAAGTCGGGAGGGCGGATCAAGGGAGCGGATGTGAGAGCCTGCTTGAGGGCATCGAAAGACTCGTGAGCATAGGAATCCCAAACAAAAGGGATAGAAGAGCGGAGGAGTCTAAGGAACCCATGTGCAGTGGTGGCGTAGTCAGGGACGAACCGTCGAAGAAAATTAGCTTTGCCTTGGAGACTTTGGAGTTGGCGGAGTGTACGTGGGATGGGAAGTTCAAGAATGGCTTGAAATTTCAAAGGGTCAAGAGTGATACCATCCTTAGACACGATGAAGCCTAAGAGACGGCCGGCAGGAACGCAAAAGACGCATTTCAACAGGTTAAGGCGGATATTATACTTGCGACATCAGAGGAAAATAGTACGCAGATCGTGGAGGTGCTGCGCCCGATGCTTAGAACGCGCGGTGAGGTCGTACAAATAAGCAAGGATAATGTGAGCTAAGTCATGGAAACAATAAGACATGGCCCGTTGAAAAGTGGCGCCGGCGTTTTTGAGGCCGAAAGGCATGACTCGGTAAGCAAAAGTTCCCCACGGACTAATGAACGCGGTTTTGAGTTGATCGGCAGGACGGATAGAAATTTGGTTGTATCCGGAGAAACCATCCATAAAGGATAGAACCTCATGCCCCGCACACTCGTCAATGATTTGGTCAATGAACGGTGTGGGGAAGTTGCCTTTGGGACAAGCTTGGTTCAAGTCGCGAAAGTCCGTGCAGACACGGATGGTTCCTTGTTTCTTAAGAACGGGAACTGGGTTGGATACCCAAGTGGTGTATTCAATGGGGTAAATGAAACCAGCCTGCTTAAGCTTGTCGATTTTGGCTTTGATAGCGTCACGTCTGGAAGGATGAATGGGTCTCAACTTTTGACGGACTGGTTTGGCGTCCGGGCATGTGTCGATGTGGTGTTCGACAATGGTGGGATCAAGTCCGGGCATTTCAGAATAGGACCAGGCGAAAATATCGCGAAATTCTTTGAAAAGCTTGGTGTAAGCTTCGATTTCTTCCGGGGTGCATTGAGCACCTAAGGTGATATATTCTTGGACGCCTGGGGTGACTGAAATGTCAATTTTTATGGTAGGAGAGATGTTGGCCATGTTTCCTTCTTCGAAAGCGTCAGGGGCAGGGATGGGGTTTTTGAACCAATCGACAGCATGGGGAATGAAGTCTTTGGTTTCCACAGCGAATTGGTCATGGGACTGCTGTGGGAGGAAGTATGCGCGATGGTGCATATCATCCCAGGGAAAGTCCGGGTTGGTCATGGCTTCCATAATGTCCTCATCGGATTGGAAGATGGGAAGACTGGAGGAAGAGGGGTCACCCGAGGAAGTAGTGATGTGTGGTGGGTCATCAGGAGGAGAAGGGCTCAGAGGTGCGATATCAACAGATCCAAGGTCGGCTGAGGAGCTGAGAGGATCGGCAGGTTGAAGGGCAGGTGAACTATCTCGCAAGGAAGATGACAGGTACAAAATGGTGGTTGACGGCTCCGTTGGCTCGATAGCGGGAGGAGGAATGTGAATGGGAGTATGAAGGTCCTCTGATTCTATCGAAGTGGCCTTGAATTGGCGGTACATGTCCAAGGAGGAACGATACTCATCAAGGCGGGGGTAGAGGTGGGTGTAATGGCCGTGGAAATCGCACAAAGCACAAGGGTGATTGGTGCGCAAGTTTTTGAGTTTCGGGATAGAGTCCGGGATAGTGACGTAGACTTCGGGAATGTCGGAGTCGGGAAACGTCTCGTTGACCAGGAGCTTGAGGTGTGGCAACTCAGGACACAGATGGGTGGCATGACCGACGATATCGCACAAAGCGCATTGGATAGCGGGTTTTGGCGGTCGTGGAGGGGTAGGGGTTGTTGGGGTGGCCTGGTCCTGGTGGGTTGCCCCCTTACGAGCTTTGCCTTTCTTTCCGGGGGCTGACACCACAGGAGTAGGGTCCTGTGGAGGTGCTAGAGGCCCGGAGGAAGCGAGGGGGACCGGTTGAACCGGCGTCAAAGCAAGGTAAGGTTTGGGGTGACCGGGAGAAGTAGCAACAGGAGGGTCAATGTACCAGACAGGTATACCAAGGGTCAGGTTAGGGAGAGAGAAGGTGGCCATGACGGGGACAGAAAATACTCCGGGAGGGGGAGCCAGGAAAGGGATCTGCCCAGCAGGGTAATGACCAGGGGGGATGGCTCCGAGATGGCTAAGGCCTGGGGGAACCGATCCTGGAGGGTAAAGGGGATCAGGGATACCAGCTGTAGGGGGAGGGCCAGAAGGAGGAGGTCCGGCTGGCTGAGATGAATGGCTAGGAGCGGGTTGCGGAGGGCGAGGGGGAGGTTGCTGACTAGCCGAGGCAGGCCGCTTACGGGCAGCCTGGGACGATTGCATCATGCAAACATTCGATAAGCTGGGATCAGTGATAGGAGGAGGGGGAAGGTTAGGGAAAGTTCCAAGGAGGGAGGAATCTTTGTAAATGCTGGGGGAGACACTGGTCAAAGAATCAACGGTTTGCTTATTGGCTACAGAAGAGATGGTCGTCTCAGGTGAGGTCTGAGATGGCGGCTCATGATAAGATAGCTGGTCAATGGTGACTATCTTTCCATTGTGCAGGAAATACATCTTGTGGAAAACTGCGGATGGGACAACAGACATGGCATAGGTGTAGTTGCACCCCAATAGAATGTTGTAGTCTAGAGGGGCGTCAATGACTTCGACGTCAATGCAAATGGTCTTAACAGCTAGGGTAATAGGGCAGTTACGAAACAGGCCAATGGGCTGGGAGGCATGACCATCCCATGCTCGAAGGGTGATCGTGGAAGGGGCCAGCTCAGGAGATCCGAGTTGCTTCCAAACCGAAGCGGACATCACGCATGTGGATGCCCCCTCATCAATGATACACCGGGACACGTTGGCGTTCCGGATTTTGACTGGGATTTGGAAGGCGACGGAGGGAGGGAGAGGAGGATGGTCCGATTGAGTGGCGTCGAAAATAATCAGTTGGTCATCAGCAGGATCTATAGCACCCACGGCAGATAGTAGAGCCTTCTTTTGGGAAGGGCACGACTGAAGGAGCTCCAGTGTGGAAATGGCGGCAGGGGATTGCGCCAAATCATCTACTATGCTGTATGAATGGGCAGCTCGACTGGGAGCAGCGTTTCGGCGTAGTGGGCCCTTAGGTATCTTGGTGGGGACCTCAACTTTTGGTTGAGGGATATGTAAGGGGCCACTGGGTGACGAAATAGGCTCTGGAGAACCTGAAGAAGGAGGCTCGAGAGCAGACTGAGCAGGAGGCTTGGAGTACTGGCGAGACCGAGTTTGAAGGTGAAGATCGATGGAGGGGGTAGGATCGGAGTGCATCATAAGGATCTGGTAATCAGAGGAACCAGAAATGGAAGGGGGGGCGGCTACTTGGCTGTCGGGCGGTTGGGTAGCCACGAATCATTGTTGAGGGAAAGGGTCAGTGAACACAGCTGGTTGGGTAGTGGCCACATTAGGAGGAGCATGGGGGGAGGCGTGTTGTCCACGCAATGTGGCTTGAGACTCCCACATCTGCCTCATCTGAGGTAAGAGGGGACAATCGTGGGTGTAATGACCGTAAACACCGCAACACGAACAGGGCTTGTTTGTGCGAAGTGGCCTGTCCGGCTTGGGCTGAATGCCCTGTTGCTGGTTGCCAGTGTTACAGTCCACACCAGAATTGGGTCCTCGGGAACCAGGGGCAGATTGGTTTTGGTTGCCTCTCCGCCTTCTTTGAGAAGAAGGGGGATTAGTCGCGCCTTGTTGTGCAAATACTTGCCCTGGGGGAGGCTTTAGGTGCTGGTGCTGGGGTTGAGGAGGCAAGGGAGGAGGAAGCGCATATGCTGGAGGAGCTGGCGCACCAGGCTGCGGATAAGGGTAATGAGTGGGTTGGGCAACATTGGGGTAAGCAGGAGGTGGGGCAAAAGGAGGAGGCATGCCGTATCCTGGATACATGCTACCGGGAGGGGGAAGAGTGCCGGAGGAGCTAGCCCCTCCCTGAGGGGGACCATAGCCCATAGGAGGTTGAGCGTATGGATGGGAAAGGGCTCCAACGATACCGTCGGCGGAATGAGATGCCCCCGGGGCGTTAGCGCCACCGGGCCTGGGGAGGTCAGGAAGAACGGTATAAACATAACCAGATTGAGCGTAGATCGGGTCATATTTCAAGGCTATTTGGAGGGCGGCTTCTTCAGTTTGAGGAAAATGAGAGGCGACATCTTTGCCGATGGGAGCGGGAAGGGTGCGAAGGAACCAGTCCATGTAAACCCGATCTTCGAAGGGAGGGGCTCGACATAAGCTCCGTCTTCGTCGCCATTCCTGAACATGGGAGGAAAGGCGTGTTGAAGAGGCTTGCTTAAAGGAAGTCAAGAGCTCCGTGCCAGTATCGTATCGGAGAGGGAGCTGGAAGTATGACAAAAAGGCTTGGGCAAGAGTCTCAAAGGTGGTATGGGTAGAGGTGGCTTGTTCAACATACCATTTAGAAGCTTCGCCGGTAAGTGTGCATTGGAACAAACGAAGACGGATGGAGTCATCAGTAATGGAATTGGAGGAACACCACATATGGAAAGATCGGACATGATTGGTTGGATCTTCTCCATTAAGGCCCTCAAACTTAGGGATGTCTGAGGGGAGCTTGGTTGGCATAGCGGGCCAGTTAGCATTGTGGTGAATGGTGTCATTGATCAACTGATGGAAATCGAGGAGGCTGAGGCCTGCAATGTATGGCAGCACAGGGGTGGCCGGGGTAGTTCCTGTGGCGGTTCCGCTAGTAGTAGGGCTAGCATTGGGGCCGGGAGAACCGCTAGCGTTAGGCCCTGGACCAGACATAGTGAAGGTGACAGGGGGAGAACCAGGAGGAGAAGGAGGACCCGATGAATCAGGGGAGGAGTCGGAGTACGGACTCGGAGGTGGACTGGCTCGACAACGGCGGTGCGGAGCAGGTCGATCAACCGGAAACTGAGGGTGAAGGCCAAGAAGTCTCCGGGAAAGGTGCCTTGGGGGCGCAATGATGACAGAAAGAAGGAAACCGACAGGGGCAGAAAGGGACAGAATCAAATGATGTCAAGGGCAGATAAGGTGCAGTGACAATTGATTTTAGAGTCTTTTCTGGGCGGTGTTAACCAGGCGCTTCTTCGCTTAGGGTCAGTGTGTGGCGTGCGTTAATTTTAATTTTTAAACCCTTTCCGTTTTGAGAGCAAGAAAAAAGTGTGCTGCGTAGCTGAAAATAAACCTACAGAGAACAGAATATAATGCTGAAATAATAGAAAAATAACAACTACTTGTGCATCTATCTAACCCAAGAAGGTGGGTCTCTCAAAACTATGCTGAAAAGAAAGGGAAAAACTATGTAAAACACACGGAAAAGGGGCCAATAGATCTAAGGTCAAAGGGGACAGGGATCTAGAGGACAAAGTTGCTGAAAAGAGGTGCAGATCACAGCCAAGAGACAGAGGCAAGGTGGCTGGAAAAAGGAAGGAAATCAGCAAAAACCGGAGGGGGCAAGGCGGAGGCCTTCAAAGGAGGTCCAAACAAAACGACAAGAGGTGATTTGAAAGGAAAAGAGGCTGATTTCAATGGATCTAAAAGGGAGGTAACGGATCTGGAAAAGAGGGGGCTGAAGCTCTGAAAAACCGACGGCTGAAACAGCTAAAACTCTTCCACAAAAAGTGGAGGGTACTAAAGCCCTAAGGGGCTGGGTTCCCACTTAGATGAGTAAAAAAAGATCATATCTTGGTCAAGGCGGGCTGAAACAGAGGCGGGAAGACCTTGACAGAAGTTGCAGCAGAACCCAGAAAAATTGCAGAAAGATCACTGAAAAACTGGCAGGTCGCAGTTTCTGACCTGTTTTCAGTGCAGGTCGCATAAAATGGGCAGAAAAGTGCGACCTGGAGGTCCAGGTCGCAGGTTATGGGCCAAAAGTGCGACCCCCCATTCCGGTTGTCTCGGCGGCAGATTTTCAGAAAAGTTGCCGTCTCAGTTGCGGCTGGTGTCGGTTACCTGCGCAATAGGGCCAGAAACACACGGAAGTTAGAAATATTAATGTTTTAGGGTTTTATGTGAGGAAAATGACATAAAAAGAGGAAAACTAAGCAGCTGAAAAGAAGCCCTAGGGCCTAAAGTAGCTGGATATGCAGGAATATGAAAAACGACAGCGGTCGTAATTTAAAACCCGTGTGGAGTCGCCATTTGTTAGTATGAATCCTTCGTCGAAGTGTACGAAAAAGGACCACTTTAGCTACGCATAACTAATAGCCCTAACAACAATAGTGGCTGCCAAATATCTTCAGATCTGCGGTTAGTAATAAAAACGCTGCAACAACCAGATCTATAAATGGAAAGACATTAAGCAGTAAAATAAAGGGTTTGCTCCATGTATCCAACAGACAAGACAAGAACACAATTTTTTGAAAGAATTTTTATATTACTGGGCACCTGGGAGGAAAACAAGAAGGTGTATCCAGCTCTCCTCAATGGGATGGGTTCTTTGTAGTCCTCAGCACTTCAGATCTAAGCTTTCTCTCTCTTGTAGGTGTAGAAAACCCAATGCAAAAGAATAGAGCTCAAAGGGAGAAAAATGGTAGAAAATGGTGACCAAGTGTATAGATCCAGAGTGATCTAATAGGCAACAAAAGGTGAAGAATGATGGGGAAAACCCTCCTATTTATAACAAAATATTGGGTTATTCTAGATCTTGGTGCACGATTAAAATAATGTTAACCAAATCTAGATCCACCTTTTATGGAATATTTTATTATATTTGTTGGAGGGAAAGGGTCTTTGACTTGGGTCAAATCCCTTGATTAGTCAAAAATAAATAAATAAATGATTTATTGATCTTTTTAAGGAAGTGGTTGGAAGATAATCAAATAAATAATGATTTATTTAATTATTTGTGGGTGATTTGGTCATATTTAACAAGGAATATTATCTAAACAAGATTTAAATAATTATCCTAGAAATTAATAAGATAAATAAAGGTCTATCTAATTAATTTCTTTGATTTTGGGTTAAACATGACTGGGAATAATAATTAAATTATGGTTTAATTAATTATTCCATGAGGAAAATCAAACAAATATGGGTTTGTTTAATATTTCCTTCTGGGGTTTCCTGTTTTAACATAGTGAAAGTGGTTTTACTTAGGGTAAAACTGGTCTTACATGGTGTACTTGGGTCCATCTAATGATAATAAGTTAGATGACCAAAAAATGGTGTAACAGTTTTCAAGGTAGAGAATTGCATTAACTGTAGAATTAATGATACTTAAACCCTAGAAATATTTCTAGCTCCACATTTCCCTATAAAATATTCTTGAGGAGCACATTGTAAAGGGTTGGTTGCTGAACTTTGATATAATACTTGTGCTTGAACTTTCTACATGTAAATATTGTTCAGAGGCTCTTGAAGCTCTGTTTGTAATCAAATAAGTTAGGCTGAGAAGAGAAGATGATTGCTGAACTGAAACATTGGACTTGAAGAATATAATTGGATTGACATCAATATACAAGCTGATTCTTGGGATCCTGGTCTATATCATTGGTGAAGTGCTTCTTTCTGTGTTATTGTTTTCCTTTCATGTATGCCATTTTGTCCACTTGTTCTCTGATAAAGAACAACAAGCATAGAGTTAGGACTCACTCTTTACAGTACCCTTCTCTGAATGATAATATTTATCTCAATGTTTTCCTCCAAATTGTGTGTTTAAGAAGGTCTTAAGTCAAGTGTAAACATTATCAAGGAATGTTGGTTTTCCCTTGTCTTGATGTGAAAAGCTTGAAAAGAAGTTCTTGAATGATATTTTCATTATCTGCTAAGTAAAGTTAGACTAGAAAAGTTTATGGTTTGCCCTGTCTTCTAGTTTCTTTCTCCAAAGGTAGTTCTGAAAGTTTCCCTAAGAGTATGCTGAAAGCAGTTTATATTTAAAAGTGTCTTATCTGATCTTAGGCTACACTTTGCTTTCTTATCTGTTTTTATCCCTTCTGAAAGTAATTATGTGGATTACTGTATTGTTTGTCTGATAAGTTAGCTTTAATACAAGCTTGTCCAAAGAAGTCTATGGTTAGCCTTGTCCTTTGGTTGGTTTTAAACAGTTACTTAAAAGGCTTTTCTTGTTTGGAAATACTGATAAATCCTAGTTGAAATTATTGTCTTTTTCCACCCCTTCGACACTTTTATTGTTCCATTCCATAATTTTATCCAAAAGATCTTGTGATATAGATGACTTGCACCTTGGGTCACTCTTGAAATTGTTGCACAATTAAAACATTTTATGACTCCATAGCCCAATGGACTAAAAACCAGCGTCATATCTATCCTATCAGCCAAAGCTTGTTCTGATTGCCTGCATCTTCACCCCTTTGAAGCTCTTGCATTTTAGGACTTTCCACTCAACTAAAAATCATGCTCAACCATACAAAACCAACAAAAACCTTGTTCTTAATAACTAGCCTAATATCACACATAAAAGCCTTAAAGATAAATCAATCTTTGCACTTATAGAGAGATCCCTCTCTGGATTAAGGAGGGCTAGATCCTACAATCCCAAAGTGATTCCAATGTCCTCTCCGTAGTTTTAGTCTCACCAATCTGCTGAAATTATAGGGAGCTAACAGTCTCTAATGTTCTTATAGACCTAGAGGCATCCATTAATGTCATGACTAAGCAAACCATGGATCAACTTCGATTATCTCATCTTCGCCCTACTTCCACTGTGCCTGAATTAGCAGATAGATCTAAAATTAAGCCAGAAGGAGTATTGGACGATGTGATCATCTCATTAGATTCTTGGGAATATCCTGCTGATTTCATTGTGCTTCAGCGAAAGAACCCATTAGGAGGACATCCCTTGATCTTGGGTCGACCATGGCTTGCTACGACCGATGCATATATTGGATGTCGTTATGGTGATATGTATATTTCACATGGAGATTCTAGAAAGAAAGTTACCTTATATCCCCCTTCCAGATCCATTTAGGACCTTCGAGATACTTTATGGTTGGATCAAAGCAGTGATGAGGAGACTCAGTCTATTTCCCTTATCCATCATTATACTGGGTCTTCACAAGAAGATGAGATTCAAGATTTTCTGAATAATCTAGACACTATGTCTAACTTCGAGCCATTGAGCCAGATTTTTAGCCTAGATTTTCAAGATAATCATGATTTTCATTCTTCTGTACAATTGCATTTGAACACTCCCTTGAGTACTCCTGAGCCTGATACCACTCTTTTTGAGATTAGCCCTGGTAAGTCCTTGCATATTAGTTCAGATTTGGACTCATCTCAGTAAGAGCAGCTTGTGAATTTGTTGCAAAACCATCTTAGTGCCTTTGCTTGGGGCTATGAAGATATGAAGGGTATCCCTCTTGAAACTTGTACACACCATATCTATATTCAGGAAGGAAACCGACCTGTCCGACAACCCCAAAGGCGAATGAATCCAGCTCTAAGAGATATTGTTAAGGAAGAAGTACAGAAACTCTTGGATGCCGGTTTTATCTATCCTATTTCTAACAGTCAGTGGGTCTCTCCATTAGTAATTGTACCTAAGAAAGATGGAAGATGACGTATTTTTATTGATTATCGAGAATTAAACAAATCCACTCTCAAAGATTGCTTCCCTCTCCCTTTCATTGACCAGGTGCTTGATACCCTTGCAGGAAATAAATATTTCTCCTTTTTGGATGGCTTTAGTGGCTATAACTAGATACAGATTTCACCCAAATATCAAGATAAAACTACTTTTACATTTCCATGGGGTAAATTTGCTTATAAAGTGCTCCCCTTTGGTTTATGTAATGCCCCAGCTACTTTTCAAAGGGCAGTCCTAGCCATTTTTGCTAATCTAGAATTTGTAGAGATTAATATGGATGACTTTTCTGTGTTTGGTGATTCCTTTCAGGAAGCTCTCAAAAATTTGGAGAAAGTCCTTCTTCGTTGTCAAGAAGCCCATCTCTCTTTGAGTGACAAGAAATGTAGATTAATGTGCAAAGAGGGAGTGGTACTTGGCCATTTTATTTCTGATAAAGGTATCCAGGTTGATCCAACAAAGATTGAAATTATTTTGCATCTTCCTGTGTTAGGGTCCCGTGATTTGGCAGATTGGCAAGGCGGGTGACAGGGTAACATCAAACCAACTTTGGCGCCCAAGGACCTAGCCTTCCTGGACTCAGAGAGGGCTCTCTCTATTTGTGCAAGGGATGTATATTTTGTTTGCTTCTTATGTATTTGATTTAGGCTAGTTGTTAAGTGTGTTTTTAGTTTGTTTTAAGTTTTTTGGGGGAGGAACCGATCAAAGGATAGATAGATTAAAGATTTTTATATCAACTGGGCTATGGGGTCGAAAACGTTGAGAAAGCTTCAAATGGTGGACAAGGTATATTGAAGGGCCGATTTGGTCGAGGTAAAAATGGGTTCTTTAGGTGGAGTGAAATGGGATGGACATTATGTTTTGTGAATAACAAAGAGTTTTAAACATAAATATTTTTACAGAAGACATCCATGTGGTAGGGCTAACCATTAATCATGATAAATGAAACTTCAAATTGATATATCCATAAAATAAACATTCAAGCGATACATAGAAGTATATGACCCTCTAACTTTGGGAAATCGCCTTCAGACTTTAGGAAAAACAAACAAGACAAACAAATAACTCAATATATGAAGAGGGAACTCCTAGACATCATATTTTGAGCTATCAAGAACTTTGAACTAAGATTGCAGAGCATAGGAAAAGGGAAAGATCGACACAAGACCTCTTTGGTTCAACTAGGACAATCAAACATTCAGAGAAAGGTTTCAGTAATGGGTTTTTGGTTAGCTAGCAGTAAACAGGGCTTACCGTGAATCTTACATAAATAGCATACATAATAACCATTAATGAAATTGAGAACAAGTTCTTAGGGTATCAAAGAGCATTTAAGAATTCATTTGACATAACTAAGAAAGAAGACAAACATAGAAGCTGTAGTGAATCAGGAAACTTGACGTGCCTCCATGGGCATGTCTCAAATCTATTCTTTAATGTCCTACATCAAGCAATAACATGAAAATATGTGTGATAACTAAGGAAACATAATAGAGAAGGAACACTATACCATTTTTCCAAGCCAAGGAATCCTACAACAGTCCTCTTCCACCATCCAAAATGCACAAGAAATTATCCACTGCGTGAGACAAAGTATTTCTTCCAAGCTTGTATAACCATGTATTGCTCTATAAGATCAAGTTCAGCCTCCTCATACAATGAAATCTCTTGGAATATATAGGCTAAAGAGAAATATCCTATCCAAGAGCATCTAGAAGGTCATTGGCCTATTACAAATATCTGATTTTGTTCTTGAGGCATTGCAAAGCCCAAGGCACAAAATATCTTTAAAAATATCTTAAAATTCTAAAAAAGGAAATTAAATTGACTTTTCCTAATTGAAAATGGCCAAAAAAGGCTAAACACACATTTGGAAAAGCTACTTCAGAAATATGTCTTTTTGCCAAATGTTATAGGAACGTAGCAGCAGAAAATTCCCTGTCTTGTAGACAACTTTTTAGGGACCTCCCGATGTCAAAACGAGACCCATGATGGCTCGTTGGAAAGCCCTAGATGTCTAGTTTCTGAAAATACTTTATTTCTCTCAAAAGAATCAATATAAGTATGTAAAAAACTTAACTAAGTGGAAAAAAACAAAAAAGTAGCCTTTGCTGATATGTGAGGCAGAAAGTTAAAAAATCTCTGTTTTTCGCCTCTTTTTGGGACCAAAACACCTTCTTTGGATCTTAAAAATTGTGGGTAGATGCCCCTGAATTTATTCCATCCAACCAAATGAATTTCATGAGATGAGGATTCTCCTAGAGCCCATGGTAGCGCCTTGAAAAATGTGCAATTATGGCCAAAAACACAAAAAACAAAATCTTATCAAAATTTGCTCAATTTTGGTGAGAAAAACCCGTAAGAGTTTTTAGAAACATGCCTAGAAGTTTGGGCCAAAATTCCAACTCTAGATGTGTCTTTTCCATCTTTTCTCACCAGGCGCCCTCTTTGGGCAGTTTTGAGGTTTTCTTGGTTTTCTTCCTTATTGTTTGGCATTTTAGTTTTGGCGAAGAAGTCATGCCCCCCTGCCTAGGAGAGGAAGCTAGCAGATGCTTTGGAGAATCCTCTTTATGCTCTATGTTTCCAATGTCTTCCTTTGGGCTGTCTTGCTCTTTGGTGTTTTTTTTCCATCATTATTGCTTGCTTGAGGGCTGTCATGCTATTCCTCCTCCTCACTGCCATGTTTAGACACTTTTACTTTGTCTCTCATCATTACTAGTTTTGTTTTTTTCACCTTGCCCTTCCATGGAGGCATTGTTGGTTTTGATACCTTCACTGACTTATCAAAACCCAACTTTGAAATGATCACTGAAAAATTCTCTTCTCAAACCACTGATTTCCTTTGATAATCACTTTTTTTTATCTAGGATGGAAAACAAGTATTGGTTATATGAAAACAAATTTACTTCTCCATCACTGTGTTCTGAGCAAAGACGCCTCTTAACAATATCTGCTTGTGGTTTTTGAAGACAAATACCCTTTGTTTTTGACACAAAAATTCCTTCCCCTCAATCACTGCTTCCTTGGTAGACACTTCTCCTTTGAAATTAATGTTCTTTTGTGGTTATTTGAAGCAAAAGGCGCTTTTTGAAATCACTGTTCTAATCAAACTCTTCTTTCCTTTTAGAGACTGTGTGTATTCTTAGCCATTCATAGAAAGAAAACCCCTTTCAAATTGGCACATTAACCCTCCTCCTTTTCACTGTTTCTATCCTTTGTAATCATAGTAAGAAGACCTTCTTTAAACTGACAAAAGCCCTCATATCCTTTATCATTGTCTCCCTTTGATGTTTTTAGCATGCAAGTTTCCTTTTTTGATGAAGTTTGGTTAGTTTTCTTCAAGCACTAACTCCTATGTTTGATAAACAAGCTTTTTGCAAAATAAAAAGATTTCTAATAAATCTGTGATAATCTTTTTACCTTTCAATCACTATTTTGATCCTTGAAGCTTGTAACCAAACCCTCCCTCAATCTAAAACTTAGCTAAGAGACAAGAAAAAACTTTGGAAAAGTTTTTTGATCTATTTGGAGGTGACTTCAACATGTGAAGATTGCTTTGGTACCTTTTGAAGAACTGTGTTGATAGTGGCTCGGGCGCCTGGGCGGTGGGCCATTCAGGGGTGGCTCTGGTAGCGTTAAAAACGGGCACGCAGAGGATGAAAAAGGAAAATTAAAGGGCTAAATGTGAAGGATGGCAATGATCAGAGTATAAGGCAGGTGATAGGGGCTAATTTTACAATTTGATGGCTTGGATAGAGGCAATTAACACATGGGCGCTGGCATTTAGACAGTAACACTTGCTCGTTCAGAGGTGGTTGGAGTCTAAACGAAGGAGCGTGTTTAGACCTGGTTGCTGTTTGAATGGAGGAGCACGTTCAGACATGGTCGGGGTCTAAATGAAAGCCACGTTCGGAGTTGGTTGGGGTCTAAACGAAAACCATGTTCAGAGTTGGTTGGGGTCTGAACAAAAGCCGCATTCAGAGTTGGTCGAGTGCTGGGCACAGGCATGCTGCGCTTGTATTGAAAACCCTTTTGCGACCACCCACAGGTGTGCTGTGCTGAGTTACAGGCATGTCACGCATTAAAACTTGGATTCTCATGAAAACAACGTGCTCTCTCCTTTTGACTACGTTTGCAAAATGACATAAAAACTTGTTTCCTTAGGCTTTTATAGCTTGTGAGGGTTTTAAAGCTCCTCTATCTCCTTTGTCAATTAAAAAAACCTTTTGCATGGTGTTTATGTCTATTGTCACTCCTAGAGACAACCTCGAGTTGTAAGAGACTAGTGCCTAGGACATCTTATGTAGTAAGGAGCGGAGGATGCACTTCGAAAACTTTCACAACATAAGGCTCTTTACTACTTCAAACTTTCATAAGGAATGCCATATGAATGGAACCAGAATATTATTTAGAGTCAGAAAAATAACAGGATGTTGCAGAGGCAAGGAATGAGTCCTTAATATAGATGCTTCGGACATCTTAAAGGCAACTTTCTTTATGAAGGGCTGGGTTCTAAAATGCTTTACAGAGATTTAAAGATCATATGAACTTGCTGCGCAGAAAATATAAGAGGACATTAACAACTAATGAGAGGTAACTCCGCAAACATATTTAACATGAGCTGGGCTTAGAAAGATAAGAATCCATACATGCCAATTGTTTTGAAAGAATAACACCTCACAATATTTAAATAGAAGAACAATGAGTGATGTGAAAAGTGAAACAGCATAACATGTCTGAGCTATATTTAAAGTTCTTGACCAGTCCAGTATAAGTATCAATGATGATAAATTTATACCAATAACTAGTGAGCCACTCACATTCCAGATCATGCTATAGGAAAATGGAGACAGAGAAATAAACAATAAAACGACATCACATAAGACAGAGTTACACACTATAGAACACTTAGACCAGAATCCTCACATATAGTAATACTTCTTCTTGCTGAGACCCAACGGGATCCTCGCATTTCTATTAGGATAGTCACAAAAAGCATACAACAATCTTTACTCAGCACAATTATTTTGAAAATCTGGAACCAGTTTTTCTCTTCTGATCTTGCTCATATAGAGACCTCAATACAAGAGCAAGAAGATATTTTTTGGAAAAATATCTTCTCCGCATGCTGGAAACTAGTTAGAGGTCTATATCAAAATATCAAAACTTATGATGAAGAATTAGGACCTTTCATCATTTGCAGTTAGGCACTCGGCCGTTTTGAAACAAAATGTTAAACAACAGTCTAGGTAGAAAGTAAAATGTTGGGGTGAAATATAGATTCCACCTAAAACTCAAAAACAAATAAGTAAAGTAAAAATTAAAAAGGCCAATAGGTCCGAATCATGAATTGGAAGTAATTTCATTGATGAGAAGGAGTTGAAGCGGTCGTTGACACAGGTGGTGGCACATTCGCTGACGAGCTGGTGATCTGGCTGGAAAACTGTGTGCACCTTTGCTGACTATCCACTGATGGTCCAGGCATCGCTGCAAAACCTTCCACCCTGATGAAAGCCTTGGTGAGTTCATCTAGACTTGCCTCAGTAGGGATCTTATGTTTTATTAGGGGAAGGAGAGTGAATTCGGGGCGGAGAGATGAAACAATTGTATCGGCCTTTAACTGAGCGGTTTTTTCTGACAAGATATCCGTTCGGTTCCTTTCTTCCTGGAGGCATGCTTCATATTCTGTTAATGGTCAGAGTGTGGAAGGAGTGGTGGAATCCTAGCATGATGGAAGTCTTGCTGCTGTGATTCCATCCCACACTGTATCGAAACGGTCCACGCTAGCTGCAAGTTGTTGTAGGGCCCTCGAAGCTATAACACGGGTCGAATCCTTATCAATGATCTTCTAACGCTCAACTGCTTCTTTGAATCGACTCGTTATGCCATGATGTTCTGCCTCACTAGCTTTCAAACCCTTCAAGAGAGAAACATATCTCTTAGCGTGTTGGGATCTGCTGCCTACTTCATTTATACCTTTCTGTGAAGAACTATAACTGTACCGCAATAGGGGGGTATGATACGGCAACCTTTCACTTCGGTAACCACCATGGCTCTTTGAGTGAATTATGGGGAGTCGTGCATACATGGGTGATTATGGAGGACGGGAGAACAATGGTGCGGCGGTGGTGGGACGGTGGTTTATGCGGAAAAACGGTGGAAAATACAATCATATGGTGTAAATGGTGAACAATAGGGTTTGAAGGAGAAACGCATCATGGACCGTTCGATCATGATGTGGAGGCATAGACCAATGGCGGAGATCAATCGGTGGAATGACATATGAGAAATGGGCAGAATGAATATCAAACATTAGATTTAATGTAAAATGCAAAAATTTAGACTATGGAGGAAATACAAATGAAATGCACAAAATGCAACGAAATGGGTGTATGAGGTGGGTCCCATATGGAATTGCAATTGGAAACCGGAGCAGGAGAAATCGCAAAATCGCAAAATCGTGCGATCGCAAAATTGCAAAATCGCAAAATCACGCTATCGCAAAATCGCAAAATCGCAAAACCGCGTGATCGCAAGATCGAAAAATCGCGTGGTTGGCCATTTGAAAGTCTGCGATGGAAATGGAGGTGCGCGGACCATCGGATCTGGGAGGGGATGGACAGCTGGAGATCATAGCGGGAGATGGCAACGATAGGGAGAAGAAGGAATTCTTTAAGGCAAAAGAGGGGATTTGAAAGGTTTCAAAGGATTTGCTCGCCAAAATTTAACGGGGGGCTGATATGATCAACATTGGCTCCACCTGGGGACGACACGTTCATCCCTGAGCATGTCGAGAACTATGCAGACCACCTTTTTATCTTCTGTGAACGCCATTCTCCTGCACTTTTGATTTACTTATTCATGATTCATCCTGACACATACGTTATTTAACCAAAGACGAAAACAATAAATAATATACAATATGATACATCAGGCTCTCTTGGCCTGAGTCAGAACTGGAAATAAGGTTTGAGGAATTGACCATTTACAGGGGCGTCAAGCAGATCTCCCTGTAAATTCTCCAACTTGAAAGTACTGTTGCCTCCTTGTTCTACAATCTTAAAGGGGCTGAACCAGAGGGGGTAAAATTTACCGTGCTCCCTTTATCATCCCTTCGCACGTCCCACCTGAGTACTAAATCCCCTATCTGTAACTTTCTGTCTTTGGCATGTTGATCGAAAATATCTTTCATTTTCTCCTGGTATTCACCTAGCCTCTGATTCACCTGATTACCCGTTTCTTCGAGCTCCACCAGCTGGTTAATTCTCCTGGTCACGTCATCAATTTATTCTTGACTCTCTTGCATGAATCGAGCCACTAGTAAATCCAAATGCACAGGAAAAACTACTGCCCTCCTATATACCAATTCATATGGAGACTTCCCAGTCGCTCTCTTGTTGGTAATCCTGTTTTCCCACAGAGCGAATTTTAGTTCGGAATCCCAATTTTTCTAATTCTCATTGATAGCCTTCTTCAGTGCTCGGACCAAAGTTTTGTTTGAGGATTCAGCCAGGCCATTTACCTATGGGTAATAGGCTATAGAGTGGCCCAACTCAATATTATACTATTGGCAGAAGTTGACAAACTTTGTGGACTTAAAGGCCTGTGCGTTATCAGTCACTATCTTGGCGGGGCAGCCAAATCTGGATATGATATTTTCTTCCATGAATTTTATTAGTACCACGTCTGTTGCATTTCTGGTTGGTATAGCTTCCACCCACTTTGTGAAATAATATGTGGCTATTAATATCCATTTATGTTGTCCACTTGAGGGTGGGTGTATTTCACCTATAAAGTCGATCCCCCATTGCCAAAATGGTTCATCCACATGAACTGGAATCATAGGCATGGGTGCTAACTTCTGTCTTTCAAAAAACCTCTGGAATTTTTCACAAGCTCTAACCCAGGCAAAAACATCTCCAAAGAGCTTGGGCCAGAAGAAACTGGCCTTTAGGATTTTGTGTGCAGTAGCCCTCCAACCGTAGTGACCCCCACATATTCCTTCATGAAACTCAGCCATTATGTTGTCTACCTCTTCTTCTGTGAGGCATAGGAGAAGGATGCCAGAGGGATCCCTCCAATATAGCCAGCCATTTGCAACAACATACTTCTATGAATTTAGTCTTAGTGATCTATACTTAGCCCTGTCACAGCTGGGCAGGCAGCTGAGCGTTAGAAGATATTCCACTATCTCTTTGTACCATGGGCTGATGAGGTACTTCATGTGTGTCTTCTGAGAAGCTATTTCTACTCTCTGTGACTCTTCCTTCATTCCAGAGTCCTCAGTTGCTGTCATGGATAAATTGATTCCCAGAGCCTGACAGTTCGATTCAGACAGGATTTTGGCTAACCCTTGTCCCTTGACTAATTTTGTAGGGTGGATGTCTAACTCATATTCTTGTATTTTAGAGATCCATTTCCCTCTTTTTCCTTCACTATCTCCCTGGATAAGGATGTCTTTAACAACTGCTGTGGGTACAAAAGCAGTAACATGGGATTGCAAAACATACATACGAAAAGCTTTAAGGGATTTCACCAGAGCATATGCCTGCTTTTCCAGTATGTTATATTTCAGCTCAGCATCACAAAGCACCTGACTAAATAAGGCAATAGGCTGCTCATATCCTTCTTCATTTTTCTGCAATAGAACTCCAGCCACTGTGTGAGGTGATGCAAAGGAAAAGATCATAAAAGGTTTGGCATAATCTGGCCCAGCCAGCACAGGGGCTTTAGCAAATTCATTTTTGATCCTAGAAAAGGCCTCTCGTGATTCTAGTGACCACTTTACCTCATTATTATTTTTCAACATGTCAGTTATGTGCCTAACTATCTCGGCATAGTTAGGGATGAATCTCCTTAGAAAGTTTATTCGGCCTAGGGACACCTGGACTTCCTTTTTATTTCTCGGGAGGGAGATGCCATTTATGACTTCTACTCTCTTAGGGTCTATCTTCACCCCATCCTTGGTTACAATATGTCCCAAGATTTTACCTTCTTCTAATGCAAAAAAAGACTTTTGAGGGTTGAGGGAGAGACCATACCTTTTGCATTTCTCAAAAGTTCTGCATAAGTGTTCAATGTGCTATGAATCATCTTTTGAAAACACAGTAATTTCGTCCAAGTATACCACCACAAACTTGTCTTGCTCCCCAATTAAGGCAATATCCATGGCCCTCTGAAAAGTGGCTTCTGCGTTAATTAGCCCAAATGGCATTCTGACATACATAAATGTTCCCCATGGAGTGGTGAAGGCAGTATTATTCTAATCTTCTGGTAGAACAGCCACTTGATTATACCCAGAGAATCCATCCATCATCGACATCCAGGAAGCTCCTACCACTTTCTGTAGGATGTGATCCATTTTGGGCAGTGGATAGTTATCCTTTAAGGACACTCTGTTTAAATTCCTGAAATCAACACATAGCCTTATTTCTCCATTCTTATTCCTTACAGGGACTAAGTTTGCCACCCACTCAGAGTACCTAAATGGTACAATGATTTTGGCTTTCAACAACTTCTTGATTTCTTTCTCGATAGAGGGTAGCAGTAGAGGATTTATCTGTCTCGGGTTCTACTTATGTGGTTTTGCATCTCCCTTCATTGGTATTTTATGCTGCATGATATTGATATCGAAGGTTTTTAGGTCTTGATAAGACCATGCGAACACGTCTTTATATGACTGGAACAAATTTTGGTAGAGCTCTTTGTATTTCTCTGGGACCTTCTTGGACAACTTAACAATTTTAGGGTCAGCCTTAGTACCAAGATTCAGATCTTCAACCTGATTCTCCTCTACGACTTTGTTCGGCTACAGTGGAACATCATTCTGGTTAAACACTCTTTCTAAGGGCACTAGTCCTCAGGGAATGACATTCCCTTTTAGCTGCAGAACTTTGTGGCCAGCCATCTTTTCCTCCCACTTATCTCCTGGCTGGCTTTCAGCATCATCTTCCTCGCAATTGTCAATTTCCATGTTAGAAAATTCCCCAACTATTTCTAGAATCCTTTTCACCTGTTCCTCATCCTCAAACACCTGCCAATGTTTGATATTGTCTGGGATTGATGGCCGGTATCTTACCTCAATTTCATATCTCAAGAGGGGATTCTGGGGTGGATGGAAAGTACTGGCAGCCACCGCAAGGGAATCTGCTATCCTATTCTACTCCCGGGGCATGAACTGAATGTTGAATGCCAAGAAGAAATTTTCAACTAGATCCCAAACCTCATTCCTATAAGCCCTTAGCCTAGGATGTTTGGCTTGACATTGATTCTTCACTTGTCTGACTAACATTTATGAATCTCCCAGAACCTTTAGACTTTGGATGTTCATGCTCTTGGCTATCTGCAGCCCCAAAAAAATTGCTTCGTACTCAGCCACATTATTGGTGGCCTCATACTCCAGCTTAAAAGATAGAGGGACCACCTGGCCTGTAGGGGAAATCAACAACACTCCAGCCCCATTACCTTCTTTGGAGTTCGCCCCATCAAAATGAAGTGTCCAGACTTCTGTATCATGACCCCGAATGGATTTTTCAGTCTTGATCTGTAGGAATGATGGTTCATGAGCATATTCTTGATCCTCCTCCAGCATCAAACATGAGAAATCTCCTTCTCTGCTGTAAACCAGGGAGTTAACTGAATCATCTACCTTGGTGACTGTCTTGACAAATCTAGTTTCCCAGTACAGCCTCCTCTCCTGGCCATCAAAGACAGGGATAGTGGTGTAGGTCAGGTCCAGCTTAATTGATCCTCCAATTTTGGTTCCCCAAGACCTTGACAATAGCATGCCGAAGCGAGCTGGGATGTCCACCACCACGATATCCATTACTACACTTTTGGCCGGGATCTGGGCCAGATTGACCACCAGATCCTTGATCATGCCCAAGCATTTAACTCTTTTGGATTCAAATGAATAAAGGTCCTTATATGGGTGAGTGATTTGGAGTCCTAATTGTTCCATGATCGAGAGGGGTAGCAGGTTATGAGAGGCTCCGGAATCTAACATACAATTATGCAACAGCAGATTATGGATGACTAGAGACACATAAAATGGGGGAGTGGCAGCATCTAACTCCTCAACATGTGGACCAAAAACCACCATAGGCCTTTCTTCTTGGAGGTTCAAACTATCTTGAATGTGTATTACTTCTGGGGGAAGCATGAAGGATGTGACTTCGGACTGATATGCGGGTTGCTTTAATAGTTCAGTCAAGAGAACTAGGATCTTTACCTTTTCAAGCTCTTTTTGTAAACTGAAGGCAGATGAGGACCTATCTACTAACACTTCTTTTTCTTCTTTATATTTTGAGTCTTTGCTTTGGAGGGGAGGTTTGACTTCCTTTATGATGGGCTTGAAATTAGGGGGTGCAACTACTTGTGAAGATGAAGGAAGTTGATTACCAGACTGTAAAGGTTGGTCAAGAGGTCTCTTACCTTTGTCTGGGGTTCTTCGAGCTATCTACTCCTTCTGGGCAGGTGCTGCTTCTTGAAGTGTGTCCTCCTCTTCATCTTGGGTGCGGGTTCTCTTTCTAGAAGATCTGAGATCATATCTCCTATTAAACTGATCTTGCATGAAATCGACAAACTTCTTGCAGTAGTCATCAATCTCTGGATC
The DNA here is from genome assembly GCA_034641835.2 of Pinus albicaulis. Lineage (NCBI taxonomy): Eukaryota > Viridiplantae > Streptophyta > Pinopsida > Pinales > Pinaceae > Pinus > Pinus albicaulis. The sequence continues at coordinate 7,463 of JAXQQM020086944.1, read as the reverse complement.
CTCGGTGCTTTCATTAGCTCTTTCTTGTGCTGGCACTTCCCCTTCGTCACTTTCATGTAGGGGGCATTCCACTTCATCACTGTTTGAGTAAGCGAGATAGGCCTCCTCTTGTTCATATCTGGCATATTTGGTAGGACCATCTACTTGACCTTCCAAGTACAAAAGATGTGGTACTTGGTCTGGTTGTTCCTTTCATTCCCTTTGTAGTATCTACAAGGGTGGCTTCCTGTATTGAGGGTTGTACCCCCTGTTTCGAGCGTTTTGGAAATTCTTTGGGGGTGAATTCTTAGCTTCCATTTCAAGCTTAACCAGCTTACTTGAAAGGTTCTTGATCATCTTGTTCATCTCCTCGATTTTTTCATTAGCTGAATCTCTGTCTTGGCTCGAGGTGGATAGCTCTTCTTTTCCCCTCCTTCTAGTATCATGTTCATGTTTCCCTTTGGATTTTCTAGTAGAGGAAAAATTTGCTTCTAGCTCAAGTGCATTTGTCTATGCATCATCTAGAGTGGCTGGCTTTCTCTCTCTCAGAGAGAAACCAAATTTAGATTCAAAAGCTGCCACAAAAAAAACCTTAGCAGCATTCTAGTGAGGTTTCATCTCAGAGGGGAGGCTCAAATACAGCTTGTTGAATCTTTTGATAAATTATGACACTCCTTCAGCATGTCTTTTCTTGAGTGTGTTAAACTCAGTAAGATAGTGTCCGTGGTCCTTATTTTCTCCCCATTTTCTAAGGAAAGTATCCTCCATTCCTTCCCATGTGGTGATAGAACGGTCTGCTAATGTCTTGAACCACTTTCTAGCTTCACCATCCAAAGATTGCACAAACAGTCTTAGGAATACATCCAGATGTTCCACATTAAAATTCTCGCGAAAGAAAAAAATAATTCAAGATGTTTGTGGGCTTCAATCTCATTTTCCCCATTGAATCAGGGCAAGATCTTTAAATAGTCCTGTGGCATGTCATTTATCACTTGAGGTAACACCAGAGGGGCATATTTGTTTAACATGAAGCCAAGGACATTAACCATTGGAGGAGGTGGAGGTAGGGCGAGGATCTGAGCTGTAAGAGGAGGAGGAGGAGGTGGAAGTGAAGTATGAATAATGATGGGAATGTACTGGACAACAGCTTGAGGAGTTGATGGGAATGATGGGTTGTGAACAGTGGATACTTCAATGACCTACTTAACCTCTTGAACTTCAGGGGTAGGGTGGAAAGAGTAATATGAAGTATCCCTTGACTCGGCTTCATCTTTGATTTGGACACCTCCCCGAGGTGGACTATCTGAGTAGTAACCGGTCTCTCTTATAGTGGAGTCAGGGCCTTGTACTTGGGCAACTTGAGAGGAAAAGGACGAAAAGTATTCTAGGGAGAATTCAAGAATATCGGTATGAACTAATTGTCTTTCCCTCCAACTCCTTCTATGTAGGATCTTTTCTGGGTCAGACACAGAAGGTGTCTTTGGTTGAGACGTATCTGACCTCAGGTGTGGCTTACGAGGAGCCAGGACTGCAAACAAATTTACCTATTAAATGAATGTGGAGTCGCCAAGGTGAGGGATATACAACTCTCAACTCTTCATGCTCACCTAATTGAAGAGTGAATAGGTTTTGTCGAGGCCCAGGGATTTTAATTTCTTTCAACTTCAGAGTCCCCGGCAATGGCGCCAAAAAGATGTTGTCACTCCTAGAGACAGCTTCGAGTTGTAAGAGACCAGTGCCTAGGACATCTTATGTAGTAATGAGCGGAGGATGCACTTCGAAAACTTTCACAACATAAGGCTCTTTACTACTTCAAACTTTCATAAGGAATTCCATACGAATGGAACCAGAATATTCTTTAGAGTCAGAAAAATAATAGGATGTTACAGAGGCAAGGAATGAATCCTTAATATAGATGCTTCAGACAGCTTAAAGACAAATTTCTTTATGAAGGGCTGGGTTCTAAAATGCTCTACAAAGATTTAAAGATCATATGAACTTGTTGCGCAGAAAATATAAGAGGACATTAACTACTAATGAGAGGTAACTCCGCAAACATATTTAACATGAGCTAGGCTTAGAAGATAAGAATCCATACATGCCAATTGTTTTGAAAGAATAACACCTCACAGTATTTAATATAGAAGAACAATGAGTGATGTGAAAAGCGAAACAACATAACATGTCTGAGCTATATTTAAATTGCTTGACCAATCCAGTATAAGTATCAATGATGATAAATTTATACCAATAACTAGTGAGCCACTCACATTCCAGATCATGCTCTAGGAAAATGGAGACAGAGAAATAAATAGTAAAATGACATCACATAATACAGAGTTACACACTATAGAACACTTAGACCAGAATCCTCACATATAGTAAAACTTCTTCTTGCTGAGACCCAACGGGCTCCTCGCATTTCTATTAAGATAGTCACAAAAAGCATACAACAATATTTACTCAGCACAATTCTTTTGAAAATATGGAACCAGTTTTTCTCTTCTGATCTTGCTTATATAGAGACCTCAATACAAGAGCGAGAAGATATTTTTTGGAAAAATATCTTCTCCGCATGCTGGAAACTAGTTAGAGGTCTATATCAAAATATCAAAACTTATGATGAAGAATCAGGAACTTTCTTCATTTGCAGCTAGGCACTCGGCCATTTTGAAACAAAATGTTAAACAACAGTCTAGGTAGAAAGTAAAATGTTGGGGTGAAATATAGATTCCACCTAAAACTCAAAAACAAATAAGTAAAGTAAAAAGTAAAAAGGCCACTAGGGCCGAATCATGAATTGGCAGTAATTTCATTGATGAGAAGGAGTTGAAGCGATCGTTGGCACTGGTGGTGGCACATTCGCTGACGAGCTGGCGATCTGGCTGGCAAACTATGTGCACCTTTGCTGACTATCCACTGATGGTTCAGGCATCACTGTAAAACCTTCCACCTTGATGAAGGCCTCGGTGAGATCATCTAGATTTGCCTCAGTAGGGATCCTATGTTTTATTAGGTGAAGGAGAGTTAATTCGGGGCGGAGAGAGGAAACAATTTTATCGGCCTTTAACCGAGCGGTCTTTTCTGACAAGATATCTGTTCGGTTCCTTTCTTCCTGGAGGCATGCTTCATATTCTGTTAATGGTCAGAGCGTGGAAGGAGTGGTGGAATCCCAACACAATAGAAGTCTTGCTGCTGTGATTCCGGCCCACATTGTATCGAAACGGTCCACACTGGCTGCAAGCTGTTGTAGGGCCCTAGAAGCTATAACACAGGCCGACTCCTTATTAATGATCTTCTGACGCTCAACTTCTTCTTTGAATCGACTCGTTATGCCATGATGTTCTGCCTCACTAGCTTTCAAACCCTTCAAGAAAGAAACATATCTCTTGGCGTGTTGGGCTTTGCTACCTGCTTCATTTATACCTTTTTCTGTGAAGACCTGCCACTACAATAAGGACTATGTAATCCTGGCGGCCTTTCCCACTTGATAACCCTGCAAAACACTGGACTGAATTATGAAATTTGTGCATACGGGGGTGATTATGGAGGATGGGAGAACAATGGTGCAGCGGTGGTGGGACGATGGTTTATGCGGAAAAACGGTGGAAAATACAATCATATGGTGTAAGTAGTGAACAATAGGGTTTGAAGGAGAAATGCATCGTGGACCGTTCAATCATGATGTGGAGGCATAGACCAACGGTGGAGATCAATCGGTGGAATGACATATGAGAAATGGGCAGAATGAATATCAAACATTAGATTTAATGTAAAACGCAAAACTTTAGACCATGGAGGAAATACAAATGAAATGCACGAAATGCAACGAAATGGGTGTATGAGGTGGGTCCCATATTTATTCGCAATTGGAAACCAAAGTGGGAGAAATCGCAAAATCGTGCGATTGCAAAATCGCAAAATCTCAAAATCGCAAAATCGCAAGATCGAAAAATCGCGCAGTCGGCCATTTCAAAGTCTGCAATGGCGATGGAGGTGCGTGGACCATCGGATCTGGGAGGGGATGGACGGCTGGAGATCACAGTGGGAGATGGAAAAGATAGGCAGAAAAAGGAATTCTTTAAGGCAAAAGAGGGGATTTGAAAGGTTTCAAAGGAGTTGCTCGCCAAAATTTAACGGGGGGCTGATATGATCAACAATGTCCGTATGTGCTTTGAGGCTGCCCTTTAACCACTGTTTCACTTTTTTAAACTGTATTTCCCCTTAATGATCCTATGGAGGCCCTTTCAACCTAAGAAGTAACCCTGTGAGACCTTTTACCAAGGCTATGAATTTTTAAAAACTTTCACACAAACATTACAAACAGTCCCTTGACAATAAACACCCATATGTCCACTATTTTATGAGGTGAATAGGTCCTTTAAAATTTGTTTTGATCTTTAACTTGCTCTAGAAAGATATCATGTCATGATAACTAATCAAGTTGTTCATAATCACTGTTAGGCCTTATGTTTATGATGAAGGAGCTTCTCTCCAACTACTTCTCTAGGCCTTTGCTTTTCATACCTAACTTTCAACTTTTAATAATCATGAGGCCTCATCTTCAGTTTGTAGGAGGCTTGCTGAAAACTAAGACCTTGTCTTTATCACCTGAGGTAAGATCACACACATACCACTATTGAAACTTCTTAAAACCATAATGCAACCTTTTTTTTGATGAGTTTTAAGGAGGTCTTATCAGATTGATCTTCTAAGTGTTCATGAACGAGGTCTTTAAGACATGATGGGACCTTATTTTGTTTTACATAAAGGATGCCAAAAATTATCTTTATAAGACACTGCCATATTGTCTTTTCAAACTCTGTCTTTTATCATTTAATGGAGGATCCCTTTGACTGTGAGTAAAATATGGCTTCATCACACCTTAACCTTTTGAATGAGCTATTTACTGGTGAAAATATTGGAGAACTATCCCTCTGCCTTTTTGTGAAGGAGGCCATTGCGTAAGTTTGCCAAAACAACTGCCCTCTTTGAAGGAGGTTTTCATCACTGTGTTTTTCTAGCCATATGCTCTTTGAATAGGTCATTTTAAGGATTAGCTGTGTTTTTTATACTTGTTATTTTGAATCATCTCCCTTCAAAAAGTCTCTTTGTTCTTCATTGAGACTTTTCCTGTGGTATCTTTCTATCTTAGCACTGTGTATCTTAGAAATTTCAAAAAAGAAACATGGTTTCAATTATGAAAATGCTCTTTGTCTATCCATTGGGAAAATTACTTGGATATATTGCAATGGTCTTTTCCAAAACTGTGATGTGTTTTATATCCTCAAAGGCTGTCTTGAAACCTGGAACACTGTGTCATACCCTTTTTCATTCACACTGTCTCTTTATATTCAGTTGCAGAAATTACTGTCAAACCAAGCTAGCTCTAACCTCTTGGCCATTTAAATGAGGTTGCTCTTTAATTAAAAACTCCACTCTTAGATTTAATTTGAAGGAGGTCTTTATAAACAGAATAATAAAAGCCCTTTAACACCATTATGTCACTTTTTGCCTTTGATGTTGAAGATGCCTCTATCCCATAAACTCGTGTGACAAGAAAATGAAAAGTCCTTTAATTAATGCAAATTTATCTATCTTAACAGTATGCCCTCTACCTTTGACTGATCTGAAAAGGTAGCTCTTGATGCTTGCCTTTCATTCATAACCTGGAGGGAGTTAGCCTTGATAAAACATAATGAATTTTGTCCAAAAAGAAAGAATGCCCTTTTCTCATAAGTCATCTAGGTGGACTGTCTCTTCATGTCAGTTGCAGAGGTCACTTTAAAAACAAGCTTGGTTTACCAATTTCACCATTAAGAAGAGGTTGTTTTAATCAAAATAATAACGTCTGATTTATCTTTTGAAGGAGGTTTTCATAAATAAAAGATCAGAGTCCTTTAACACCAGCATGCCATCCTTTTTCTTATGATATGAAATAGGTTTTAAACCTATGAATTCTCATTGACTCATCACTGATTTTCAACCCCGTTTTTCAAATAGAAAACTTACTCAAACATAATTTGAGACTATGTTGATGCACCTACTGTTCATCTTTGGAGGAGGTGGCTCACACTAGTTTCTGAAGTCACTTAAGAACATGTTGGCCCTCTTCTTGTTTGTGAAGGAGGCCACTGCATGTATTTCTAACCATCTTCTTTTCATGAAGGAGGTTATCATCACTATTTCAAACCATTTTATTTTTGAAGGAGGTTCCACCATACACATGACATTTCATCCTTTTTCAAACCTTGTGTCATTTCTTTGTAATATATGTCTCTGCTTGGTACCATATCACTATGAGGTTGTTAGGGCTTTGAACAAAGTGATTGGTACATGGATAATGCTTATTTCTAGACATCAGTGAATTAACTTTCCCTTGACTGTGTTTTCAGAGGTATGTTGAAATTGCCTTTGACTAATGTCACATCCCAGGTTCAAGGTAACATAAGAAGCAGTTGTCTTCTTATGCCATACATGACGATATCCTTTGGAAGGACTATGCAGCACTGACTTTGGAGGTGATATTGGAACATTGTTGATTAGCATTACATCAGTCTTTTGTATCCATGTGACTTGGAGGATGATCTCTGCTCTTTAGGCAGCTTTTGGCTTTAAAACTTGTAGTCCTGCTGCTCTTTACTTTACAGCTCTCCATCTACTTTACTGATGGAGAATATCTTAAACATGAGAGACCTATTTGAACTTGTCCCTTTGCTCTTATTTGCATACTGATTATCATTCAATTACACCCCTCCAGAGATGTAAAACATATGACTTTGAAACTTGGAGAGCTCCATTGGTGTCTTATGGAGATTTTGCCTGCTCTAAGTATATTCATTTTAGACAGTGAACATGCTTATCTTCTCCTGATTTTGATATTTGTTGAACTTCTTTCTGAAATGAGACAAAATGACTTCTTAGCGGTGTGCGACCTATGTATGGATCAAGACTTGTTTTGCGGAATAGGAAGACAAACTATGGTTGATTGGTACTAGACAGACACTTTTTTTTTTGTCTTATGGATGACTTTGTCAAGGTAAATTTCCCTAAACACCACTATCTAACTTAGAGACAACAGTCATAGATTCTGAGTGTTTTCTTACGCATGATCAGATTGTGACATGACAATAGTAAATGGCTTAAGAAGAAAGCGACAATAATAGTAGATAATCATAGTTATGACAGCTATAGACATGGATACTTTGCTGAAACGAGATAGGGCTTGAAAACTGAAGATTTTCTCATCATAGACTGACAGGGAGGGGTAAAAGGATAGAAATTTGTTTGGGGTGTTTTCTAGATGAAAAATTAGCAGATTGAGATTAGCTTCTAGAAAACTCAGCTAAGGAATATAGTCATCAACAACATGTGAAAAATATTGATGACTAACATCTTGCACCCAAAACTCAAAGGGAAGTAAGAGTTTTTTTAGGACATGCTGGTTACTATAGAAGATTCATTGAAAATTTTTCTAAGATATT